>RHDR01000133.1:0-55938 GCA_009806295.1 Davidsoniella neocaledoniae
CGACGTAGTTGGCGGCGTTCTTGATGGTATCCATGATGAAGATTGGGTTTGGAAGTTGTTTGGTTGTTTGAGTGAAGATAAATAGATAGGAGAATGTGATTGTCTGATGAACAAAAGAAATGGACAACTGGAGAGGGGAGACCGCTCCCTATTTATAAACTTTTGTGGCACTATCGTTGACCTTTGATGTACTCCAGGATCTCATGCTGCTTGATGACGACTTGTTAGTTTAGGACTGAAAATGTGCATCCGCTATATCTCACGTCATCATCAGCCGGCTGCGTCATCGCATTTCATAGTATATGACCGCATTGAGAATGGTAGAGCTTCGCCTCTCAAATCCCCAACCCGTTCTCGTGATAGAGAATCAACAGAAATGCCGGCTACTAGCCCGCCATCCAAGGCCAAAAAGCAACTGAGTCTATCAAATTTATGATTTAATTTCTCGCGTTCAGGATGATCCGAGAGAGAAAGAGAAATTAGTCACGCTATTGTTATGCAAGGAGAGCGTTGAGAAGGAGAAGAGCTACCTCTTCCGCTGTTATTAGCAAGGTCAGGGCCAAAAGACTCCAGTTACTCATTCAGAGAGCTTACTCTTGACGTCTAGAACGCTCTACGTACTCACTCGTCTCAAGGAATTGCTAAGGGAGGGTGTATCTGCACGAACTATAGAGGAAGACACGGCACATCAAACTAGCATTCACAGTACAACATCATAGTACAAAGCCTGGAGAAACCAGGACCGAAAAGAATAAGCTAGAGCTAAAGCTGAATGGGAGGGAGGCAGTCCCCTCACTGGACGGCCCGTGTTCAACCTAATATCGATAAACTACTATATAGTTTACCTTATTTAAAGAATTCGGGTACGAAGGGGTACCAGTAGGTTCTAAGTTTATATATTGCGACATACAAACTGCCGGTAGCAATGGCCTTCCGACCATAAGCGGAAGAGAGGGCTCCCATGGTAGTTTGACAAGAAAGGAACTGATCGGCACAAGTCTTTCCAAACCGGAGATTCAGGAAGCACATGACAAAGACGCCAAAAGTGGGCTCCTATCTTACAAAAGCTAATAATGACGGCAAACAAACGTTGCCTCGACAAGCGAGTAACTCAAGCTACTTACTGGAAGCTTCTTTTGTAGCTCAGTTTTGTTTCCCAGAGAAATAGATGGACCATAAAAGGAGCCCTCTGGTTAGATCGCTCGCTTGCTGCCGTGTGTACCTGGCGATTAACCGGAAGCGGTGCTGACAAGCAGTAGCTCATCATCCAGCTGTGATTTAATACATAGGTCAACGAGCAAGGAACACATATGTAACTCAATAGCGATTGGAGCTTTAATAACGTGAGAGCAAAAAGGACAGAATCTCTTACACCGCTTGCATATCTCAGCGCAGAGCATATTATCCCGCCTGTTCATGACTCGTGCTTCACTGTTAAACGGATGCAAAAAAAAAAGACACTTGATCGAGATTCCCGTTAACGTATTCAAGGGATAAAACACATGCTTAAATGCATGGTACTCTGTATACCAAATATGCAAAGCCATGAAAAAATACAAGGTATATATAGATTTGTCGTGGAGTCTAGTCCTAATTTGGTTACACCATGGTGCTTCTCTGACGTCAATATTTGGTGATGGTGCTCTTGTTTCGCCGTTTGGGGTGTCAATTTGCTGAGAAATGGAATCTCAGCTTATTTCAAACATAGCTGTGAATGATAACTAGTGAGTATAAGAGTCTAAAACAAAGAGCACGAGAAAGTCTCGCTCCCAGCCGTCTTTTCTCAATGTGCGGCCCAACAATTTCAGTCACTAGTGGATAAAGAAGGCCTTGTTAATGTTCGGTTCGTTTATATTCGCATTAAGACTCTATCAAGCGGGATTAAGCCGATATTGCCGTTGTCATCGCCTTGATCTAACTAACTAGCAGTATAATTTGGTTCATTCGCTCATAAATACATATACAATATATACACACAAGAAGATAGGTGTGGTCTCATGACCTACATATCTATCCATAACCCTTATTCCACAGGTGTCCTGCCTGAAATAAGGGCCAAATTCATTAAATCATAGTGACACCCAAATCATGTCCGGTCAAATGTGCCATCGCCATATTGGTAGTTTGGCGGCGGCCGAACTGGAGGTTGAGTCTGGCCATATGTATCTGACTGATCTATTGCCCCCGAAGACATGTAGGCGTTATTCGTTGCGCCACCATAGTTAGGGTTGGTGCCATAGGGCTCATATTGGGTTCCATGGCCAGTCTGGTGATAGTCACTGTTGTAGCCGTTGCCGTGACCGTATCCGTCTTCGTCGTGGGCAGTACTGTAGTAGCCCGTTTCTTGCTGAGCAACATGTGCGTACGAATCGCCCATATTAGCATGGAGGTCGGTGCTTTGCGAAGGCCGTTCGCTCATGTCATGCGGTGTCGGATGTTGCGGTAGCATGTTTTCGTAGTCGGAGCTAGGCTCAGCCTTGCGTCCAAAGAGACGAGCAAAGAAGCCTGGACGCTTCACAGGCATAGCCGGAGCAACTACACCGGGCGTGACTCCAGGTGCGGCGGTCGAAAGACCAGCGCCACCGGGACCCATAGGGCCTTGAGGATCTGGCAGTATCATATTCTCGCGCTTCTGACGCCAATGGTTGCGGCCCATAGCCACCTCCATCAGTAACGAGAAGAGGAAAAAGAAACTGTACAAACAAGAATAAGCATGTTAGTTAGTTCAAAAAGCAAAACGGAATAATGTAGATGGACGAAGCACACTTACATAGCGATAATGGCAACCCCTAGCACGGCTGATTCAAGCTTACATGCTTGGCCGTACGTCGGCAGCTTAGTAAACCCGCCGTGACTACTGGTGACCTTTTCCGTGCTGTTCCCCTTGCCGAACTGCGTGTTGACCGTCCCGGAGCACGAGCTCGCACCAGCTTTATTGGCAGCCGCCACATAGATAAACGCCACAATGAAGGCGAAATCAAAGAACATGGCCGTGACGGCGGCCATAGTCCGGCCAGCTAAACAGCATAATAACAATATCGCTGCTCCTGTATAGAGCACGGAAAATCCAGAAATGCCCTCTACGGCACGGGCGGAGTTCTTTATGGACAACTTATGGTTGTGTAGCGTTGCCAAGGTGTACGAGTAGATGGATAGCACGACTATACCGCACATACATTGGATGATGCGGAAGAACCACTGCACGGAGCGAAGCCCCAGGCCTTTTCGATCCATCACGACTTGGCTGGCTACTGGAATGTCGAGTGTCTCGTTTTCGGTGGGTTTTATGTTTATTCTCCGCAAGGAGGCGTTGGAATGGACTCAAGCGTGGCGGACTTCGCGGCAGTAAGGCGCCAAGATAGAGATTAGGCTATTCTGAGGTTCCGCTAACTATTCGATTCTTCTAGATATTGTTGACGGTTGCCAAAGAGAAGATGGCAATATGAGGCAGCGTAAGATTAGCCTGTGCGTAGGGCTGTAGAACGTCCGGTCAAGCTTGGAGTTGGCGTAGTGCGTTTGAAACAGTCCGGTGTTGTGTTGATTGCGTAGGATAACAAAAATACCAGGTGTCAGGACCTAACTAAGTTCCCGCCACTGTATGAAAGACTGTATAGAATTATAGAATACACTACACAGTATGCATTGTACTGATATGTTGTCAAGACGAGAAACGAGACTACTAGCAGACACACAGGAACAGCGACATGAGTGCCGATTATATAACTTGTACAGCCGCACGCATCATGAACGGATACTACCCAGGTCAGTAACGATCGTTTGTTTGGGCTTCATATACGGCCTTTATCTTCTTTTCTTTGCTCGCTAAAGAGCTTCTTAGTCGCATTTGGAGTGTCTGAGGGCGCTAAATGGTGACGACTGCGCCATGGCTGAAGCGTGGCTATGACATCTCGGGACAGCTGCCAGTGGCTGTCAGTAGCTGCTAGCAAGACTATGCCGGTCCGCCAGCTGGTGCCTGGAGAGAATGTTTTACGGAATCTCGCATTTAGGCCCCATTATCAAACTATTTCTACGTTTCTATAGGTGGGGCGATCACCAGAAAGGCCTTGCACAGCCTAGTAACGCTTCCGAAACGGATTTTACGTCGTATAATATACATGGTATAGAAGAAGAAAGACATTGCAAAGCCTGCATCCGTCGATAGAAGAGAAGAAGTCAAAAAAAGAAGCCAAGACGAAAACCGGCAGAATCAAAAGCAGAAACAAAAGAAAAGAAAAGGGAAAAAAGACAGCAAAGATTGCTTCCAGGCCGGTTCTGGACTGGTTGGAGATGCGGGGAATCGAACCCCGGACCTGATCCATGCTAAGGATCCGTCATACCACTAGACCACATCCCCAATTCGGCGATGTTTGGCACTCTTAACCCGTCTGTTAACCCTAACGTTTCTTCTTTTTTTTTTCTGAGACGAACGATCCAGATTTTCATGTTTGTAAGTTTGCGCAAGTTTAAAAGCCAACATAAAACAACTACAGATACAGCTATATATCTATACAATAATAGATATAAAGAGATACTCACCGTCAGCGTTACGGTGGGTTGCATTAGTACATACAGATATATTATATATTATTGCATAGCCGTCCTATCGTACTTTTGTCAGTTCTTTTCACAGTACTTTGGCACAAGTTATTGTGTCCCTGTCGATTCATGCACACAGATATGCACCTGCGCACACTGTTTGTCCGTCTAAAAGCACATGCTTCTCGTATCTAGCAAGCGAAACTGACAAAGCCAAGCTTATTACTGGCTCCAAACTAGAATAATTTTGGAGGGTGGTATTATGCGGCTGCCAGCTTATTCATATCATGTTTAGAGCGAAACAAACGAACCATGTTGTTGCAACAGACTGCTTTTTTTTCTCACTAGCCTGCCTAAGAAAGACGGAGCAGGGAAACATGCTCAAATATAATCCCGAATAAAAGAGTATGAGGAGATATGAGGAAATATGGGCGGGTAGAACAATACGATTGTGTGAACATTCGTCTTGCCATTGTACATGTGTTTGTAAATGTATATTCCTTTCACCGCTTCTTGTGTAGGACTGATATAGTTGTACAGATATATAGCTTTAGCATCTATATGTGAGTAATACGATCTGACGTCGATATGAAGCGTAAAGTAGCATTTATTGCCGTGTTATTTATAGGCAGTGTTCTTTTCATGCTACAGCAAGAGCAAGAACCATGTGTCATTCACATAGATCGCCAGAGCACAAGCTTAAAAGTCTGTTTGTCCTAAAGGAACTAGAACTTATGAAAAATCGTTGGTTAGGTGCTATGGGGCCTAGAAGTTTATGCTAAACAAGCTTGTTCAAATTTGAAAACTTTGCTTATTCCTACGTCAAGGAACTGACTGGTATCGACCAAGCTGACAGAGGATTCATGTAAAGAGCAAGGGCTTGTTCTACATAAGATTGCCAGATTAACTGTTTTGTGTGATATGATGTAGCCTTACAACCTGTAGTAAACATTATGAGAGAGCACCAGTCTGTGAGAAGCTCTCAGCGTAGTGAACCTGTAACTTACTTCCAGGCTCTCTACCATCGTACCATCTGTTTGCTCTTGTTCCAAACAAAACCTTCTTGTGTCTCTCTATCTTCGTTTGTCAACAACCAAGATGAAGGATCCGGTGAGTATGAGACCCCTGGTCTGGCTCGTATTCCCTGCATGACACCCTAGCAAAACCTTGAAGCGACCTCAGCTAGCGATGGGGCCAAGCTCGAACGAGCGGCGTCTTATCGCCTGAACTGCATAATTCAATGCGCTGTTTGTTTCTCGATTTTGCAATATCTTGCTTTCGTGATGGATGAGAGGGGGAGGGGGGGGAGAAAGACTACCTAGGCTTACATTTACTGGGTATTTGGTTCGTCGGGCGAAGAAAAACGAAAACGAAATCTCCAAGTACGTGCTGTGACGACTTGACAGGCAAGATGAGGAAATATTAGTATAAACACATGTTGGCTAGGAGATGAGGAAACTTGGGACTTTACAACGAGATTGGCAGTTAGATGCGTTTACTGGCTAGAAATGAACTTGCTATTCCATTTCCAAGTGACGGAAATGTAAAATTTGTAGTAGTTTTCTCACAAGTCGTCGTCAGCAAATGCAGAACCAGGTCACATGGCGTTGTCCATCTAATGAGTTGGCTAGAAGCGAGTGTGATATTGTGATGGCCAAGATAAGGATGGGAACATTCTTCCGTTTGCTGGCTTTGATGATACTCTTGTTTGTGTTGAATTCAAAAGACAAAGGTCTGTAGTTGATTGTATCATAAAGAGGGTGAAATGCCTTGCTTGAGTTAGGAAACGTTCAAAAGCTAGGTGCATGTAAGGATATTAACAGTAGAGCATTTAGGGTTAGTAATGTGATGACTTACAAGATTATGGAATATCTCACCTCTTAGACTCAAGGCTGCAGCTATTAATTAAGACCATTACTATCGGAGACAAGATGAATCAATACTCATCTTCAGAAACTGGTAATACATACCTCCATATCATCGTGATATCGGCGCCGAAAACGGCCTATCAGTACACTTTAGGTCCTTGTTAGGCCTACTAAGCAACTTGGTTTAATTACTTATAGCGTTGCAATCATTAGTTGAGCCGCTGTAGCTCAAATAATCCCAAAGCAACCCCGGCGTCTTTTTCCATTGATAGATTGGTTGACGTAGGCATCAAATTAATGCTCTTGTAGTATGTGATCTTCATTTTACCACGGAACACAGAAATCTACGACTGTTTTTCCAAGTTTTCTCATCGTATAACTTTGGATGATTGTTCGACTCCTGAACTATGGCCACGAAAAAAAACTATCAACACACAAACTGGGCTTTTTTTTCCCTTCCTTTTTCTTCTTCGCCAGCCACCTATGTCGTATTAGTGGCAGACCAGCTGCATGGCGCTAATTCTAGACCTATGCCGGCGCCAATATTCGCCAGCCTAGCATTTAATAAGTTCGCCCGGCCGTTTGGAGGGAGTAGTTCTGGATATAGATGTAAAGGTACTAATGGTGGCATTATAGGAGCAAGCTGGTGCTTGAGCTTCTAGAACCAGGGTCTATAGCTGCTAGATGGTGGGCTATCACGACCAAGAACGACGCAAACTTCATGCCTCAACCATTGTGTGGACCATTTCAAAGCTTACCACGTCATTATGTCTGTTTCCAGCTCTCGATTGACTGACTAACTGACTAGTGAGCTTGATCTACAGCTTAGCTAGAGCTAGAGCTAGAGCTAAAGCTAGAGGCTTTCTCTTTTTTTCAAGCACTGAAAAAGTTGTCATGACTAGTCTTTGCCATGCTCCCTTCAGGCTATTTCTCCGGCCGGTATATTAAGAGAGAACGATGCTATGCCATGTATCCTGGTTTGGTAGCTTGTAATACTATCAGCCCTATATCACACGCCCTCTGTTTCTCTACCTCCATAAATGCTGCACACGCCCCGTATGGCTGGCCTACTTAGATTGCAACCTTGAGTATCCACGAACTGAAGGAGTTTATTATACGAATCCCTTTCCACTCCAGGGCTTTGTTCTTGAAGTCTATCTAGCTTCTTAATCTTTATGTCTTGGAACATCTACGTTCTGGCCCAAGTCTATATATCTTCAGCTTCAAGGCGTTAGACGTCCGCCAAAAACCCCTAATCACAGACTTTTCTCTCCTACGCTAATTGGACTATTACTCCCTATACAAGGCCTGCTATGAAATCGACCGCTTTGATCGCGCTGCTGGGTTTAACAACTCAAGCGCTGGCCGATCCAACATGGCCCAATGCCATTGATGAGATCGAAGAGATCGCCTTCCAATTATTCTCGGCAAACGCTCGAAAATTTGCCGACAATGTCAATCCCTGTACCGATCAGCCGTTTGGTCCTGGCCGTGTCGCCGCTGCTGAGTGGGTTCGAACTGCCTTTCACGATATGGCTACTGGAAACTCATACACCAAGGTCGGCGGTGCAGACGCATCAATCCAGTTTGAGCTGGGCAACTCGGATAACTCAGGTGTGGGCTTCAGATCTACCTTGCAATGGATGATACCATTTCTGTCTAGCAAGACATCAGTGGCAGATCTCATCGCATTGGGTCTGTATGCCGCTGTCCGTTCTTGTGGAGGCCCCAAACTGGATATCAAGCATGGCCGTATCGATGCGACCTCGTCTGGCCTTACCGGCGTGCCTCAGATCCAGAACACTATTCAAACTTTCACTACTCAGTTTGACCGCATGGGCTTCAATGCCACCGAAATGATTGGCTTGGTTGCCTGTGGCCACTCTCTCGGTGGTGTTCATACTGCAAACACCCCAACGGCTGCTCCAGATGGCAGTTATCCTAACAACCAAGCACCAATGGATACAACCCCTGCTGCCTTCGACAACAACATCGCTCTGGAGTATGTTAATGGCACCACAGCAAACCCTCTAGTAGTTGGCCCCTACCTTCAGGCCAGCTGGCGGTCGGATTTGACTGTCTTCAAGAGTGATGGCAATGTGACTATGAAAGCTCTGACAGACACCAACGTTTTCATGTCTCGCTGCCAAAATCTACTAAGTAGAATGGTGCAGTTGGTGCCCTCAAAAGTCACTTTGTCAGACGTCATTACACCATATGTTGTGAAACCGTACCGTCTGGCTCTTTCTCTCAACTCTGATGCTACAACAATCAATCTTGGTGGATCGATTCGTATTCATGCCACTATTATCCCGTTGAGTACGATTTCTAATGTGAAGTTGAACTATAAGAGTCGCCTCGGTGGCACTGGAGGAAGCCATACATCAACCTTACAAGGCTATGGTCGGGGCTTTGACGATGAATTTGGTGTACGTATCTATGTTCCTGTGTATTTTAAGAATGACTACTAACATTGAGATTTAGTTTTACCCGCTCAACTTTGCCATTGATTCCAAAGTTGGCATTTCGTCGTTCACGATTGACATCAACTTGACAGATGGAACCACAGTAACTTACGATAACAACGGCAACAGCTATCAAGTTCAGGATTATGTCTTCCTACAGAGCAGCCAAAGTTGCCTTTTGAGCTCCAGTGGCAACTTCACCTCAGTAGCCGCAGTACACAATTCTCAGCCAGATGCCAGTGTTTCAGCTGTCATCACCTATAAGCAGTCTCGAACTACCGGAACGAACCCAGTGCCTCAGCTGCTCAAGATGACTGTACCATTGACGAAAGGCAAGTGTTACGGTGATTACACCTTCTACTCGGCTAGCACGACGATTCCTAGTAATCTCACAAGCGACGCTACAGTCGATATCATCAGCACATACAATGGAAATAATTACACTGATTCATTCCGTCGAACTCGAGACATTGGTGGTAGTTGCGCTACGTTCCTCGGTAGTGCAACTTGTAGTGATGGATCATCTACTAATGGCACATCCTCTTCTACAATCAGCTCATCGTCATCTACTACGTCTAGCACAGCAAGTAGCTCTGCTACGAGCTTTGCCAACTCGACTACCATTGCCACAGGAACTAGTATCAGTAGTAACGCGAGTATAACTACAGCTACCAGCATCTCTGGGTCTGTCACTGCTTCATCAATGTTAAACTCTACATCCGTAGAATCAACTACGGGCTCTTCAACGTCTGACTCGGGCGCAGCTAGTGCTACCATCACTTCGGCCACTATTACTAGTGATAACGATAGCTCTATTACATCTTCATCTGCTACTTCTGCATCTACGACTTCAGCTACTGCCACTATCGGTGGATATGAGTTTGTTTCGTGCTGGACTGAAGGATCTGGAGTCAGAGCTCTGAGTGGCTCTTCTACGGCTAGTGATGATATGACACTGGAACTATGCAGCCAATACTGCGATGGCTATAACTACTGGGGTACTGAATATGGCCGTGAATGCTACTGTGGCAACAATCTGGCTGCTTCTTCGACAGAAGCCGACGATTCAAACTGTAACATGGCATGTGCTGGTGATTCAACCGAGTTCTGTGGTAGTGGCAACCGGATTCAACTCTACAAGACTACAGCCGCAATTGCGACCCCAACTGGTGTTTTATCTCATACTCCCACTGTTGGTGATTGGAACTTGGTTGGTTGCTGGACCGAGGGTGATGGCGTTAGAGCTCTAAGTGCTGCAGCTACAGCATCAGATAGTATGACTCTCGAGGTTTGCGCAGAATTCTGCAGTCCATACCAGTTCTTTGGAACAGAATATGGACGGGAATGTTACTGTGCAGATGGAGTTGCAACTAGCTCTACTAGTGCAGCAGAGAGTGACTGCTCCATGACTTGCGCTGGTAATGAGTTTGAGTATTGTGGCGGAGCCAATCGTCTAGAGCTATACCAGCTTGCTGGCTCTTCTGCTTCTGCTGTCAGTACAACCTCAACTGTATCTAGTGTCATCACCTCCATCTCTCTGTCTACTGGTTCTGGAGCTCCGACCTCCGAGATAACTCCATCTTCAGTTCAAATAGAAGAGACTATCACTGAAAGCAGTACTTTTGAGTCGGCTACTGCTACTGACCCATTGTCAACAAGTCGTTCTTCGCCTGAAGCTACGACTGAAAGTGCAAGTATCTCGGGCAGTGCTAACGAGACCTTGTCTTCTACCTTAGATTCTGTCAGCGAATCAAGCACCAGCACGTTTACATCCGCAACTGCTACCCCTACCCTGCAAAACTATGACACTATTGGGAATGATTGGGCATTTTTAGGCTGCAAGACGGAAGGCAACAATACTCGTGCACTTTCTGCCACGTCTACTTCTGCTAGCAATATGACGCTGGAAATGTGTGCTGAGTACTGTGTTGGCTACACTTATTTTGGTACTGAGTATGGTTCTGAATGCTACTGTGGATACTCACTAGCAGCCTCTAGCGAGAATGCTACAGTGTCCGACTGCTCTATGCCTTGTAGTGGAAATGCATACGAGTTCTGTGGCGGCAGTAATCGCCTAACTGTATACCAATCTCCAGCCACTGGGCCAGGTCTTCCTAGTACTATCGGAGACTTTGCACTATTGGGCTGTCGGACAGAAGCCACCAACACCAGAGCGCTTTCTGCCAAGACAACAGCAAGCAGTTCGATGACATTGGAAATTTGTTCGATGTTCTGCGAGGGTTACGAGCTCTTTGGTACAGAGTATGGCTCTGAATGCTACTGTGGCGATGAGCTGAATGAAGAATCTGATGAGGCAGATATTGGTGAATGCAGCATGACTTGTGCAGGCTCTGATAAGGAATATTGCGGAGCTGGCAACAGGCTGAGTGTTTACCAACTGACGAGCGCATAAGGAAGACATTTTATAGTAAGGATGTACAAATAGACGGATAGTTTTAATTATATATTTCAGAATAAGATATTCATTTGTTTCAATTACCATTGCAAAGGAAGTAGTTACACTTTGATGTTCTTCATACTTTGTAGAGCAAAGGGTCGATTATCTGCAGGTTTATAGATAAATGGCGTGTCTCTGGATATCATTCCTCTAAGATTACACAACATAGAATCTCTACTAATACATGTATGTAGCATCAATACAGAAAAAATACTTACTAACCTAAACCACTCACCCAAAATATCACAAAAACCATCTACACTAAGTTTGTGTGATTATTGCAAACCATTGATACTTCGAAGAAAGGGCAGTAAACGTGTATGTATACAATAAGGAAACTATAAAAAAACTTTAGAAAGATTGATGCATTTGATAATGCAGGAGTATCAGTTTCTCATGGGATAAGCGTTTGGGAAATTTATCCTGGAATCACAATCTTCGAGTGGGAGCGACCTACTCCTAAATCAAACCCTTTTGGAATCGTCACCGTGGACACAACAAGAGTTATTTTTCTCTCCAAGATCTGTTGCCTTCACGAGAGGTTATTCTGTTTGGCAATGCTACTATCACACAAGATATGAGAAAATTGCAGGAGGTGTTAGAAGTTCGGTCACACGGGACTCTGTTTTCCAGCTTAGCCATCATTCTGAGTTAAAGAAGTTTCTAAGTTGTCACATCACTTTCCAAGGTGATATATATGATGCATTTAGGGATCTCTCTAGTCAGTGTCAGCAGCAGTTGAAATCACTAATCATCTGGGGGCTACTATGCAACCAAAGAGATGGTAAGAAACAGTTCCTCGATATATTATGGCATGATTACTTGATTGTTGAGTTATCCAGACGAACCGAGAAAACAACTCTTCCGATGACAAGTCTGAACGTTCAGATGACTTTTCCTAGTTGGTCAATGTTTGGCTGGAAAAATATATCAGGTTTCTGATTGTAAGTCGTCAAAAAGCTTTATTTCCCTTTATCTCTGTCTATTTCTAATAACAATCACTTAGCTCAATACATACTTAGGAATACATCACTTCGACTAGTTCCTATCTGCGCACTCGAACTTTTGACTGAGCAAAACACAGTCATTGAAAGAGATGACCCCGAGCTTGGTGTTCCGTATGACGAAAATGTATCTCTCGATGATATCTCCAACGAGATTCCAGAGCTCACTCAATCAGAACTTGGTAAAATTCCTGATGATCAAATGCTAGTCTTCTGGGCAAGACACAAAGCTTTAAAAGCTATTAGAACAGGCATTGAAGGGTATTATGAAATAAAATTGAAGGTATAAACTCTAGGCATAAGCCAGAGAAACGACACTGAAACTTTTGAGCATTCTGTCGTGCTTTTATCCTGCTTCTTATTCTAACTAGATCCTAAGTTTTTGGGCCTATATTTGACTATGATTAGTGTTTGGACATACATGTATAGTAGAGGAAGCGGGTTTTGCCGATCTTGAAGAGCAAATGTTGTCAAAGTAATGGCCATTGACGTGCTTGAAAGACGGTATAACGATTAGTATATGTAACAGTGAATCGAGTCTGGTGCAAGTTTTGGCTTATATCACGATTTCTATGAGGAATCCTAGGATTTTATGCTGCAACATCAAACTAAACTAGCTAAATAAATATGGCAAGAAAGGCCAAGGGGGTATAAAGACAGGCAGAGGACCGTTTCCTTTGAATTACCATTTGGTTTTCATACTGCTACGATTTTTTATTTTACCAACAACTCTAGAGGGTTTGTATCTTTCTCAAACGTTCGTCGTTCTTTCGTTACCTAATGCTAAAGCAAGTACATTTATTTATTTTTATGACTAGCTTTGTGGGTCCAGAATCTCGAAATTCTCGGATTGGACTAGTAACGGCCAAGATTGTTTGATTGGATTATACACAAACAATTTCCTGTTGTTATTTATCTTAGCCTCCTTATATACCTCCATTCCCTCTTCTAGGCCTTGAAATTCTGTAAAATGACGGCGCCTGTTGACCTCAGCTTAGACGCCAAACCTGTTCCAGGCTCTGCCTCTGGCTCAGATATTGCTTCTAGTACATCTGACTCTGCAATTGATGGAAAGAAGCCGTTTACATCATATCCAGCAGCCCGATTGCCGCTTGTAGACCGATATATTGACGAGCCTCGACCCCTTCGTGTTGTGGTAATCGGTGCTGGACTCTCGGGTATATTAGCCGGGGCTTTGTTGCCGGCCAAGGTTCCGGGCATCAAGCTCACAATCTATGAGAAGAACCCCGAAGTGGTACGTGCCTGTCATGGACAGATTGGTTCCACAAAGAGCATAGAGTGCTGTTACTAATATTAGGCACCTTATAGTCTGGCACATGGTTTGAGAATGTATATCCCGGTGTCCGCTGTGATATCCCTTCACACGTCTATCAGTCGACGTTTGAGCCCAACACGCAATGGACCGACGAGTTCTCATACGGCGCAGAGATTCGAGACTACTGGAAAGGCGTAGCTAAGAAGTACAACGTGTACGATCACGTGAAGCTATCTCATCGTGTCGATGATGTTGTCTGGGATTCTGTGGCCTCAATTTGGCGTGTAACAGTCACAGACATATCACCAACAGGAACGGAAACCGCAGAGGCAGCAAACGTAAAGTCTACATCTACGTTCATTGCCGAGGCTGATTTTGTCATCACGGCTCTCGGCCGCTTCAACGCCTGGAAGCTTCCGTCGTATCCCGGCCAGGAAAGCTACGGCGGTGTTCTTCGCCATGCATCGAATTGGGATCCAGCTTTTGATCCTACAGGAAAACGCGTTGCCGTTATCGGTAACGGTGCGTCCGGCATTCAGCTTGTCGCCAATCTACAGCCTATCGTCGGTCAGCTTGACCACTATGCACGAAGCCGCACCTGGATCGCCACGTCATGGGCCGGAGACGAACGTACTTCCAAGCCACAGCCATATAGTCACGAGGACAAGGCTGCATGGGCTGCTGATCCAGCTAAATATCTCTCATTCCGCAAGAAGCTAGAGGACGGTTATTGGCGTCGCTTGAACAGCTGGTTCCGCGGCAGCCCGGAGAGCAAAGGCCTTAAAGAGTCGTTCCGTAGCGTAATGGCTAAACGACTAGCTGAGAAGCCTGAGCTTGTCGATAAGCTCGTGCCAGACTTCTCGCCCAACTGCCGTCGGCTGACGCCCGGACCAGGCTATCTCGAGGCCTTAGCCAAGCCCAATGTCGATCTAGTTCAAACAGCCATCCGGCGCTTTACTTCGACCGGCATCGAAACTAAGGACGGTGTGATCCGCGAAGTCGATGCTGTCATCTGTGCTACCGGCGCCAATGTCGATATGATCCCTCCATTCCGTATCCGTGGCGCACGAGGCACGACTCTTGCCGAAGAATGGGCGCGCGATGGCCCCGAGGCCCACGGATTCCCATACACCTATCTCGGTGTTGCTACTCCCGGATTTCCAAACCTCTTCTTCTTACAAGGACCGCACGGCACTGGTCCGGCTGGCACAGTGCCACATGCTGCCGAAACGCAGGTTACATACATCGCCAAGTTACTGCGCAAGGCCTCTCGCGAGGGCGTCAAGACCATTGCCCCGTCCAAGACCGCCACCGACGAATTCGTTGACTACTCTGATGCCTTCTTCTCTACTACTGTACTCGCTGAGAACTGCTCCAGTTGGTACAACGGTGGCCAGCCGGGTGCACGCATCCACGGAGTTTGGCCAGGTAGTGCTGGGCACTTAACCCTAGCTCGCAAGGAACCACGCTGGGAAGACTTCGACTTCGAGTATCTCGGAGCCCATGGAAACCGCTTTAGCTACTTCTTCGGTAATGGCCGTACGCGTAAAGAATATGATCTGTTATCTGATTGCACCGCCTATCTGCGTGAAGGCGCCCCCGACTTGCGCCAGATTCATGAAGAATGGTGGGAGTAAAGTCAGTGTAATTAGGGTTATAGTTGTATTGCGACTATTCAACAACATGTAACATTTGCAGGATTTCGCCTAACATGTCTGTAGTTAGCCTAGTACATAAATTTCTAAATAACATAGTACATAACTATTTGAGCTCAATCATCTTAACCATCAATCAGATATCCAGTCGTACCGGCTTAGTCAGCCGCACAAATCACGACATTCATAGCACATTGACGCTACATATTCCGGCTTATATTGCCGTTATCATGAACAATGATACCAGTCTATTCTCATTTCTCTTCACAAGTTCGTGATACTTTCTTAAATACGCTCATATATCGATGCCGTTGCATAATGTCACATTGCAAGCCGATATTGATGTCCATAAGTCGCATCTTTGCATCATCTCATATCTTCGCTCAATCTAGGCTAGATCAACATTGTGTCGCCATATCATGGGGATTATACGTGATATACAATTTAGAAATCCATGACACTTGATTGCCTCCCCGCCGCACGCACGGTTCCTCTGTAGTGTTTAGATAGGATGAAATACTGTCAATATCGTCCTGTTAGTCTATAAAAATACCAACTAACTTTAGCCGACCTTGGCCGTTACTAACTCGCCCTCCGGAGTACCTTCACTGGTCTCATCGTCGTCCTTCTCAACACCAAAGTCTCTAAGTACCAACCACGCCGGGTAAACACTAGCTGCATACAGTGCAAAGTTGAGGTACACCTGTCCGGTAGCCGCAAAGCTCGACACTGAGCTAAGACCATACGAAACTGCCTGAAAGCCACTCTCCGAGCCTCTTAAAAGAGCCGAGTAACGGATAATCTCAGCGTTTGTCGTCGCAAGGTTGTGGATGATAAAGTACAGGAAAATGTAGTTCAGCTGGAAGCCAATCGACATGAACAGGAACACTGTCCAACCAGCAGCGAAGCCTTCATCATCCCAATCAAAAGTAGGTGTGGGAGATTGGTTGGCATAGCGTGTAGAAACGACAGTAAGCCATGTCCACCAGCCGGCTTGTAAAACGACAATTACCCAAAAGGCATATCGGGTACGCTTCTTGATCGATATTTTAGTGGCATCAAGCCAGACCTACAGTCATAAATGATTAGTACGTGTTTAAAAGGTGATAGTTATGTTCTTGTATACTTACACCGAGAAGATTACCAGCTGTAATGGTTACAATGGCGGATACAAAGGAAGCTAGAGCTCTAGCACGGACTGTGAAGTACACTGTATATACAAAGTTAGCAAGCGAGTCAAATGAATCTCACAATAAATCCATGAAAAACCTACGTGAAATGTAAGTAAAGTACACGGACTCAGAGTAGCAGCCCTGGCCGATAAACAGTAAAATCAAGAGAAACCTCTTGGATAAAAACAGACGGACGGTCTCTTTAAGCTCGAATTTGCTCGGCTCCGTGATCTCCAACTCGACTTTCTTTCCGTCTCGTCGTTCAACGTCCTCTGGCTTGTTTAAGAGCAGTGCTACAAACGGCCCGGCGGCCTGGATAGTGATGAAGATGATGTACACCGTGTACGATACACTTCCTGCAGTATCACGATCCGCATTCAGGCCGAGATTGATAGCACCGCCGATAATCTGGCCACGGAACGTTAGCCAGTAGCCCAGAGCCTTGCCCTTATTCCAAGGTTCTGGGTAGGCAATGGTGATGGCAGCTTCAGCCATCCAAAACACACCCGCCGATATACCGCAAAGCGCCGCACCCAGAAGCTCTAGCCACTCAGTGCCATAGCGGTTATTGGTGTATAGACCAGCAGCATACGGGGCATAGCCCACAGTGCCGAAGATTAAGGCACCTTTGATACCAATGTATTTGACAAGCACAGACGAGAAGAAGCAGGAGACAACCATCAGACTAAATGTCAAGGCATTGGCAGCGTTCGTAAGATACGGCTTAGCAGCACCTCCAGCACCAAGAGAGTTCATGGCAATCCAGATTCCGGGTGCTGCAAGATTGCAGAGACCAACGATGGTGATATTATACCATGTCGAACGATACCAGCGGACTTGAGAATATTGTTAGACCAAACGATTCAAAGGCAAAATGCCGGACGAGATAGTTGAGAACACACCTGGATGGTTATGGCTGGCTTCACGCCCAGAACTAATATCGTAGCCCATTGCTATAGTGAATGTAATCAGGCTGTCAGGTTAGACGAGGCTAGACCAGAAATCTCAAGTGATGTGATGCAACGCAGATCCGGCTGTAAATAGAGCACAAGGCGGGCGGTCGCGATACGAAGAGTAATTCGTTGTAACTTCTCGAGCTCGATCTGACATCAGCAACAGCTGCATGTGTCTGAGTACTTATACGCACAGGCAAGAATGCAATCTGTCCAGCTTTAGGCATTACCATTCATGAGCTATGCCATATCTTCTTGCATTTCATCATGTCATTCGCCAATATTACAACCATACCGCTATACCAAATTAAGTCTCTAATTCAGGGTCTCGGTCAAAGACCTAGCATTATACGCCTACTAATAGTGAATTGCTAGTATCCGAGTTTATGAAAGCATGCAAACGTTCATACGCCTTTCGCCACTGCAACTTACAGGCTTCTGGGACAATAGTAGGGAATAGATTCCGATAGAGAGCAAAATGCTGTAATCTCTATATCTTTAGGTCTCAGACAACGCGGCACAAGCCATTCTCGCCCGTGATCTGTACTCACAGGCTTCTATGTTTCCCTATCAAGAATAGATCCAGATAGATGAAACCCGATTACCTAAGTTACCTTTTCGCCAGGCATTCACACCTCGGCATACAAGTTGCTGCAAATTGCAGAATCTTCTGCTGGTGAGTACAAGCATCATACTATACTCTTGACTGGTCGCATATATTATAAAGTATCGCCATTTACATGTCCTGTCACACATATGGGACAGCGTTGCATTGTATCGTCCGTGAGGAACACTAACCATGCTGCACGACGCGGGACTGTGGGTGAACGAAGAACAGTATGTCTAGGGGAGCGTGACATTGAGCAAACCCTCGATGTCGATAGTTGGGTGCTCGTTGATGTGATAATCGATAGTTTGCCGGAATATAATATCGTTCAATGTCCACCGATATCCGTTGGTCTTCTTGCTACTACGCTCATTAATGGCTGTAATTGCGACATATTGCTGTATGGTTGTACGTCCTTCTACCCCTCCGCTAATCAAACTCCAGACATCCAATCAATCCTATCGTAATATAGCATGTAGTAGGGGTGTTGCAAGAAACGAAAGTCTGCCAGTGCGTGGTTTATCGCAAACACCTCATATCGGGGATGATAAGCCAATGTGCAAGCCTAAATAACGTTATAAAGGCCTGCCTTGTACAAATCTTACAGTCTTCCCGTTGCTTGTTTTATTTTGAAGTCACACTAGAAAACCAAACCCTGGTCCGTTCTCAAGTTTTTTTCTATTCTTTCACTTACACGATTAAGAGCTCGCTTATAACCCCGATCTAACCCTAAATCTTGCCGTCCATCAAACCATGGCTGCCCCCCCACGATGTTGACCATGTCGTAGTTCCGAAGACTAAGAAGAAGCTAATTGTCAACGCATTTGTTGAAATGTGTAAGTGGGCATCAGTCTTTATCACTTGACCAGAGTACTTATTATCATCGTAGGCAGTGGACACCAGTCCCCAGGTCTTTGGCGCCACCCTGACGATCGTTCATGGCAGTTTACGTCGACGGAACATTGGGTATCACTAGCCAAAGAGCTCGAGGCCGCCAAGTTCCACGGTATATTCATTGCTGATGTCCTTGGTGGCTATGGCGTATACAAGAATTCCCTTGAACCTGCTATAATCAGCGGTGCACAGTGGCCTGTAAATGAGCCTTTGGCTGTCGTGCCAGCCATGGCTGCTGCCACTAAAAGCATCGGCTTTGGTGTAACAGTTTCGACGACTTATGAAGAACCGTATCATTTGGCTAGACGACTAGCAACCGTTGACCATCTGACAAACGGGAGGTATGTTAGAAAGTCATACTAAATGGCACCAGAAAGCTGACAATGTTGTGGTTAGACTGGGATGGAACATCGTTACTGGATACCTTGATACTGCTGCTAAGAATATGGGTCGCACACAGCAGCCTGAAGTAAGCTGACACGATATACAAGATATTAGTTGTACCATTACTGACTGTTCCTTAGCATGATGACCGCTATGCTCAAGCAGAAGAATATATGCGCGTTATATACAAGCTTCTTCTCTCGTCCTGGCGTGACGATGCCGTGATCCTTGATCGCGAACGAGGAATCTACACCGATCCAGATCTCGTGCGTCCCATAAACCACACAGGTCGCTTCTACTCTGTGCCCGGACCTTCTATCGTCCAACCCTCACCTCAACGCGCACCGCTTCTTCTCCAAGCCGGAGCATCGCGCGCTGGCAAAATATTCGCAGCACAGCACGCCGAAGGTGTATTCACATCAGCCCACGCACCCGCCGTTGTCGCCAAAAGCGTCAAAGAGATCCGAGCATTGGCCAAGGATCAGTTCGGCAGAGATCCCAAAGAGATCAAGTTTGTTGCGTTGGTAACGCCGATTCTGGGCAAGACTGAGGAGGAAGCCAAGAAGAAGTATGAAGATTATAAGCAATACGCTAGCTCCGAGGGAGCTCTTGCGTTGTTTGGTGGATGGACGGGAATCGATTTGAGCAAGTACGGTGACGAGGAGGAACTGCGACAGGTCGAGAGTAACGCGGTCAAGTAAGTCAAAGCTGGCTATATATCTAGAATATCACTAACACCAAAGCCAGATCAACTGTTGAGGGCTATGCGAGATTCTCCCCGCAGAACTCGAAGTGGACTAAACACACTATCGCAGAGCATGTCAGCTTGGGTGGAAACGGACCGTTGATTGTGGGAACTCCAAAGCAAGTGGCTGATGCTCTCGAAGTTTGGGTCAATGAGGCCGACATTGACGGCTTCAATTTTGTAAGTCTTTGTTTTTATGTGATAACCTACAGTCTCGTGATAATTCAATTTGGCTTCATGATCGAAACTCACTTGTGGGTGTCCATATCGGGCAATAACGCGATACACATAGTAGAGTTCCTAATTGGGAAATTTCATATGCTAACATCCTTTTTACTACACTCACAGGCCTATGTTTTGTTCCCACAGTCTTTCCAAGACATTGCGCAATTGCTCCTCCCAGAACTTCGTCGCCGTGGCCTATTCTGGGATGATTACGAAATTCCCAAAGGCACTTACCGCGAGAACTTCTATGCGAAGAAGGGCCAAAGTCATCCTCGTGATGATCACGTGGGCGCCAAGTTCCAATGGAAGGTTGGAACTGCTGAGGAAAACAAGATTCTAGATTAGAGCAGAGACATTTAATGGTTATTTCACAATATAGAGATATTCACAATTGGTACATGCAAGAGACGATATGTGTGAAAAACTGTTTGATTGAAATAAAAACAAAAAAAGACCAGAAAAAGAACCAAAGCAAAACCCAAAAATCCAAAACTCCATCCAAACGTCGTAAAATCGAGCCAATCCCGGTTAGGCCCGAGCCCAGATATCCAGCCCAGTCTATGCCTCCAGTTCATGCCTGCCCACCTGTGTCTCACCAACCTCACCTCGTCCCAACTCAGCACTCAAGCGACGAAAGCTCTCCGCCCGTCCAAGTCTATCTCGCCTCGTATGACGAAGTTGGACATTCGATGCAGCATCACTTTGATCTGTTCATCGATGCCCTCCATCTTGTCGCCAAACGCAGGCTCGACGAGGATCCGGACGTTCACGAGCTTTCCGTCGCTCTCGTAGGACGGGTTGTGCACCACATCAACCGTGATGATGCGATGCGTGAGGTTGGTTCGGAGCCACCAAGGTCCGTCACCAATTTCCTTCACGGGATGATCCTCCGGGTAGGAATTTTTGCCGCGGAGAAGGGGAGATGCCTTGGAGATGACAACAAAGAAGTTGCCAGCCGTCAGGTCGGGCATCGCTGAAACCGGCAAGATATTGCCAGGCTTAAAGGCGCTCACGTATCTCGCCGCTGAGGCGTGTTCAACGACGAGATCGTGGGAGGGCATGAACCCGCAGATGTTGGGCAACCCAAAATCCTCGTATTGAGAGCAGGCTGGTATGCAATACAGTTCGCCCTCTTGATAGCTGCTGGGTTGGCTATCTTGGACAGGCTGATAGGATAGCCCGTCCTGAGGATCTTGGTAGCAGCACTTACTTTTTTGGGCGTAATAGTAGTACCACTCCTGAGCTAGTGTGAAGGCTGCTAGCTCGGCCTCTCTGATGGCGCGGATTAATCCACCCTCAGGCATGACAGCCTCCAACTGTGGGGTAGCTGGCATGGAGTCGGAGTAGTCGGAGACTTCGCTGTCAGTGTCTAGATCCGGCTCTTCAGACACTAGCTCAGATTGCCCTTCGCTCTGGGCAGTTCCATCCTCGATGTGGTCTAAGCCAGACACCTCAGGAACTACAGCGACGCTACGGGGGGCAAGGAAGACAGTAGAAGCGGCCCAGATGGCCTGATCCTGCTTTACAAGATCTAGGGCGTTCTGGGCCCAGCTGGTCTGGGCCTCGTCGTAATTGGCCTCATCGAGGTGGCCAAGTCCGGAAACTGCCAGAGACTCGTAGGCGTCAACACCGAGGATGGTGTTGACACTGGTGCGGATCTGAGCCTCGGTGTCGTTCATTTTGAAATCGTCTTCAATGATGTTAGATTCACAGATATAGAACCAGAAGAATGGGAAATACATACTGGATCAAATTTCAAAGTGAATTGTGAAAAGATGGTGTTGTTGGGAGGTAACGAGTTAACAAATTACAAGATGATTAATCTTGTAAGAGAGAACGGGAAGAAGGAGGTATAAGTCTAATCAATAAAGTTGATTCTATCAATAATAGACTGTAAGTCAATGAATCGATGGTGATGAAAGATGGAAAGAAAAACTTTTCAAAAATTAGGACTGCGACGCCTTTTTATAGACCGCTGTGGCCAATTTAAGGAAAAGTCCTATAAATGACGGTAGACAGTCCAATCGACCCATCAGCCAAATCAGCCCATTCTTACTAGAGACTATTTTCTCACTCAGAAAAATCAATCTATAATAGTTAAAGCAGAAATTTTATTAAAGTTCTAAAAGTCCGTATAAGGTTAGCCCTCTAGTCATGCCGAAAGCGAAGCTCTGATACGGTTAGCACACACGACAACTATTATGATCGTACTTCCAGGTAATCGGTGATTTATAGTATGAGTAAGGTCCAAAGCAAGAACATCATGATGGTCAGAGATAGTAAAATGATACTATAATCAGATTGATTTTACATGTTTCTAAGATCAGGGGCTATACTATGAGATATCTACAACATCACAAACAACAAAAATATACACAAACCGTTCAGGTATATCCCATGTATATCAGTCAACCGTTAACTTACTTAACGGTAGTTCTCACTAACACGAGCGTGTTTCCCACTAGTTAAGCCTCACTTTTGCCGCATTTGGCTTGTTGCTCCAACATGCTTAACTATATTTGTCCTACGCGAGTCTATAAGCAGAAAAAACGGGGACTTGTACTGATTTAGCTTTCTTCGGGGTTTGCTACAAAGTTAGGGTTTATCATACACTTGGTGATAGTAAATGGTTGAAATGCAACGAGTTGCACCATCATTGCGTGCGATGGCATATTCAGACGATGTACTGCAGAAACATGGCTAGTATAAGAAAGTGCGGCACACCATGGCCTTGATCGCTACTTCGTCGACTTGCTATATTATAGCTAATGTGACTGGACTGTATTAAATGACAATGTCGCCAGTCTACAACTCACTTAGGTGATGAGGGGTGCAACACTACATTGCCGGCTCTGTGTTCTTAGCACGAAGTGAGATAATGTGCATTATAGATATAAACATATATGAATGGCCTATTTCCGCCATTTATAAGTCTATCTTGTTTCTCTAGAGAAACAATACAAATCGGCCCTAAGCTAAAAGTCTTGGCATTTGCTTGTACTACATCACGAATCTTGAACAATAGCCACAACTCTTTATCAACATACTGTCCATTTTACTATGGCCGCTGAAGCTTCCAATCCCGCCTCGGCTTCTCAAAAGCCACTAGGCAAGAAGATTCTTCTCAATGCCTTCGATATGTCGACTATTGGCCACTTATCGCCCGGCCAATGGAAGGTACGTGACGGTGTTCTCGATAAAAATTGGATATTGCATACGTACTAATGTGAAAATAGCGTCCCGAAGACCAGTCGGCTAATAAACGCAAACTTGACTTTTGGATTAACCTAGCCAAGATACTAGAGAAGGGTGGCATCAACGCCCTCTTCCTAGCCGATACTTATGGCGGCTACGATACGTACCAGGGAAGTTTGGATGAATGTGTCCGCCGTGCTGCCCAATGGCCCGTCACAGATCCGACCATCGTAAGAAGGCCCCTTTAATCAATTTATATTGATTGAATTTGCTTATAACAACATTCACCTTCTCTAGCCTATCTCGGCCATGGCGCCGTGACGAAGAACCTCGCCTTCGGCATTACAGCATCGACCTCCTTCGAGCCGCCGTTCCTCCTAGCCAAGCGTTTCAGCACTCTCGACCACCTAACCAACGGCCGTATCGGCTGGAACATCGTGACTTCGTGGAAGAAAGCCGCTTTTAAAGCTATCGGCCTCGACTCGCCCATTGCCCACGATCGCCGCTATGCCCAAGCCGATGAGTATCTCCGGGTACTATACAAGCTCTGGGAAGGTTCGTGGGCCGATGACGCCATCGTCGCCGATGCTGCCACCGACACATACTTTGATCCCGACAAGATACGCACCATCAACCACGACGGCGAGTTCTTCAACCTCTCATCTCGCCACATCGTCGACCCGTCCCCTCAACGTACTCCGTTCCTCTTCCAGGCAGGCACTTCACCTGCCGGTAGTGCCTTTGCCGCCCAACATGCCGAAGGCATCTTCGTATCCGGCGTGGCCACCCACACAACTGCTCCCAAGATCGCCACCATCCGAGCCCAAGCAGCCGCTGCCGGCCGGGATCCCAAGTCACTCAAATTCTTCGTCTCACTGACGCCCATCCTAGCCGAGACCGACGAGGAAGCCCAGGCCAAATTCGAAGACTACAAGCGCACAGCCAGCATTACCGGCGGTCTTGTTCTCGTATCTGGCTGGACTGGCATCGATCTCTCGCAGTTCCCCGAAGATCATGTATTAACTTCTGCCGATTCCCTGGAGATCAACAAGGTGACATCTTCACTCAATGCCATCAATGCCCAGGAATGGACGCCCAAGAAGATCGGCGAGGCCGGCTCTATCGGCGGCTTGGGCGCTACTGTCGTAGGTAGTCCAAAAACAGTCGCAGATGAACTGGAGCGTTGGGTGCGTGAGGCTGATGTCGACGGTTTCAACCTTGGCTATGTCACTACACCTGGTAGTTTTGAGGACATCGTCGAGCTGCTCGTTCCCGAACTACGTCGCCGTGGAATCTATCAAGAAGCATCGCGAGACGAGCAGTTGACCGCCCGTGAAAAAGTCTACGGAAAGGGAATTAGCAAACTTCGCGAAGATCACATAGGCTCGAACTACAAGTATGATGTGTACAAGAAGGATCCTCCCTTTGAGAGGAAGTCAGAGACAGCGGTGACTGAGGAAACCAAGAGCACATGATCAAGCAGATTTGGGAACGGAGAAGTAATGGTTATTCATCATTATTAGATACAGTAAATGCAACGCGGTATATTAAAGCATAAGCAGTAGAGAAAGAGTAATGCCCAGTAACGCCATCATCCCGTCCATGAGGACAAAGAATTGAAAACAAAAAGAAGAAAAATGTATATCTGTACTTGCTGCCGACAGCTCCAGTTCTGCTATAGCTAACTCCATCGCTACTACTTCCTCCTCCATCCTCATATCCTTCAGTCGTACAATACATAGATGAAATGGAAGAACAAGAAAAAATTGCCCCTCTTTACAGACTCTCGATCGCTTTCAGCAAAGTAGCAAGTCCCATCTTGTCGACCTCACCGGAATCCCGTAAAATCGAGCCGACATCGCTCAAGATACCGAGCGGAATATAACAGCCCGTCTTTGCCTTATCCAGGCTTTCCTTGAGCCTGCTCGTGTGCTCCCACTCTTTGGCTGCCACCTCCGCACGCTCAATAACTCTGTTAGGAATTCCGCACATAGCCGCGCAGTGCATACCGAACGAACCCTCGGCCACACCATCTTCCAGCTTGTACAAGAATGTCACGCGTCGCTCGGCTTCGTCAACGTGGATCTGCATGCGCTTAGCCCGGATCTCGGGATGGTTCTCGAATTCCGTGGCCAGTGAGTGGTAGTGCGTAGCGAAGAAGCCGACACAGCCGACATGCGATGCTACATGGTGCAGAACAGCCTGTGCCACAGCGACACCATCGTACGAGCTTGTTCCACGACCTAGTTCGTCCAGGATAACAAGCGAGCGTGGTGTGGCCTCGGCCAGAATCTTCTTTGTCTCGGACAGTTCAACAAAGAAGGTCGACTGTGCTGCGAAGATGTTGTCGTTAGCGCCGAGACGTGACATGATGCGGTCGACGGGCGTCAGGCGGGCAGACACTGCAGGCACAAAGCACCCAATCTGGGCCATGATGACAGCGATACAAGACATGCGTAGCACGGTCGATTTACCAGCTGCGTTGGCACCCGTTAGTAGACTAATGTTGGCGCCGTTTCCACCAAGCTTAATATCGTTGGGGATGAAGTCATCCACCATGTTAGTCATGCAAGGGTGGCGAAGCTCCTCAAACTCGACGACACTACGTTCTTCGTCGACAAAGATAGGACGGCAACTAGGCTGGCCAAGCGAGGCAGATGACTTGGCAAGACTAACAAGACAATCTAGTTGAGAAATAATGCGAATAGCTACTAGCCAAGTATCATGGTCGACATCGAATCGCTTATAGAATCGGGAGGTGATCTCTTTCATCAACTGAGAATGTGTCTCCTCAGCTTCTTGTAGCTGCCGTACGAGGGCACTAAGATCGCCAAAGTAATACCGCTTCACGCTGCTGGTCGCCGACATTTGCTGCCAGTTGCTCGGAACCTTGATACTTTTAGGCACCTCAATCTGGAAGATCTCTTTGCCAACATCCGTGTACTTAAGTACCTTGCTCTTCAGTTCGACCTTTTTCTTGTCAAGCAAAACATTAAGTTTCTTTTTGATGTCTGCAATACGGTCCGAGCTCTCATCAAAGTCCTCCTCAATGCCTCTCTCAGGAATTAGCTTCTTGTCATCCCGCGCCTTACGGCGATCAAAGGCTGTCTTCCAATAGTTCAGTGGCTCGGCCAGGTTCGGCATAGAGGACACCAGTTTCCAAATTAGTCCATCGCCCGTCTTTGATACATCCATTAGACTGACTGCATATTCAATCTGCTCGAAACCATCGAGGACTCTGACAAAATCTTCCGCTCTGCAAGCGCCAGCGTGGATACGAGAAATCAGACGTTCTAGATCAGGTAGTTTCGTCATCTGAGCGGTAAATTGATCGCGCAGCGCACGTTCAGTGTTGAGAGTCTGAACAGCATCCAACCGCTCGTTGATACGATCAATGTTGCAAAGCGGGTGGCATACCCACTGTCTGAACATACGCTTTCCGAAGGGGGTGACACAGCGGTTTAGCAAGTTAAACAGAGATCCCTCAACACCGCCATTAGCAGTGTTGGTGAAAACTTCTAGGTTGATCAGAGTTTGGCCATCCAAAATAAGAGTGCCGTTTTTCTGAATGGGGCTGTACCACGAAAAGTTGCCTTGTGATACTAGAGACGATTCCATCTTTAGAGTACGCAGATATTGAATCAGGCCACCAAGGGCCGACATCAAGTTATCCTTATGTTTATACTTCTCCAGAGTCTCCGGCCACACGTCGTCCGCGCCCTCGTCGGTCTTGAAATAATTACCACATTTCAACTCGCGTCTCGTGGTATCGGCATCCCAGAAATCAACACCGGCTTTCTTGTAGTTCCACAGTGTTGATGGCGCTGTGTTGTTCTTCAATATGCGTAGAGCCTTGGTAGAGATCTGTCCTTTCTCCAGGATAAGCTCACGAGGGTTAACTTGGGCCACAAAAGTCTCGAACTTCGTCAAGTCGACATCGTCTTCGAACTCCGCAATATGGAAAGATCCCGTTGCCGCATCTACAAAAGCAAGGCCGAAGACTGGGAGATCATCCACGACACTCTCTTTGATAGAGACACAGTATGTCGCCATATCATCTTGCAACATATTGCCATCAACAAGCGTTCCAGCAGTCAAGACGCAAGCGAGTTCACGACGGATAATCTTATCCACCTTCTTATTCTTCGGTGTATCAGTATCACGCTCGCGCATCTCTTTTCCAAGCGCAGACTCCATTTGATCGACTCGAGCCACTTTGTACCCCTTGGCTACGAACTGGTTCACCCAGGTAACCAAAGATGCCTCCGGAACACCAACCATGCGCATATTGACACGATCAGTCATCTTTAGATCAAACATTTGATGGCCGATAGTAGCATCGTTCTCGTACAGTTCGTAGAACTTTCCCTTCTTGAAGAAAACCACAGTATCCCAAAGCTTCTGCTTGATCTCCCAATATTGTTTTTCAAATGGCGAGAATTTGTTCCAGGCCGCAGGTGGAACGTAGATGGTCGACGGATCATACTCGGCATGTCCTGGAGGCTTTCTATTCATATCCAGGATATTTGCGAGCCACGGATACCGATTTTCAGGTTCGCTCTTGCATGCCTTTTCTTTGCCACGGTTGGCAGACTTGGTTATCTTGGGTTTGGTGACTGGATTTTCTCCCACGTGGTCGGGGTCAAACTTCCACTGCATGCAGGTTGAGCCAGGCATCTCGTCAAGATCAAGATTGACCATCTTAGAGCCCATATCGTCTTCTTCTTGCTCCTCTTCCATAGGTGTGAGTTCGCGCTTTGTACGCTTGGGTGCTTGTGGCTTAGACTCAGCCCTCTTGCGCTTCTTCGCAGATGATCTACTGGCAGGGACATCAGAGTCTTCATCATCGACAATGAAATCGTCCATTTCCACTGTATCTTTCGTGTTAGTATTGTATGATGTATATATCTTTCTTTCCACAATAAAATAGGTACGTTTCACTTACAATCATCGGCACCTCCGTCGTTGAGGGCAGCTTCAGCATCAAAATCCCCATCATCATCGTCATCGACTACTCGTCTTTTAGATGTGCGGCGAGTGTTACGTTCGATTCTAACAAATGGATCTTCATCGTCTTCGTCGGAAGATTCGGCGTAGTTGACAGATTTCTTCGTCTATTAGGATTGTAGATGTAAGCAAGGTTTCGGCATGGCACTTCAAGAGAGTCAGTATACAAACCTTGCGGGTTGGACTACTGCTCATGAACGAGGTAGTAGGCTAAAAAGATGAAAGTTAGCATACTTAGTACCTCCATGGCTAGTTGTTGACAGCGTACCTTCTTCCGTGTGGAGTTTGAAAATGTCTCAGGATCAGGACCATCACTACTAGGTGCTGGCGATGATTCCAGCGGCATGGGCTTCTTAAACTTAGGTAGAGTAGGCAGGGTATTAGACTTGCTAGTCGACTCCTTTAACGTCTTCTCAGCTGGTGTAGGTGTGCTATCAGCCCCAACCTTTGTTCCAGTCGAGGCTGGAGTCGGTGTAGATGTCGTCGACTTTTTACCGAAGAAGTTGAGGATGTTGCTTTGTTTACCACCAGTGGCGGAGCCGATCTTCTTAGAAGCCGACGACGGCGTCTTGGCCGGAGTCTTGGCCGGTGTTTTAACGGTAGAAGACATGGCGCAATCGTTTAAGGCCCATGAATTGGCAGTCAGAGAAGCTAAACAAAGATAGGTGGAGCTATTACTCTTGCTAGCCCGTACCCGACAGTCTGGTTATGGAAGTCTCTCGGTTGAAGTCCGTGTGGTGGGAGCGTTGCGTGGTTTTAAGCAGGGTGCCGTAACGTATTTAGCAAGAGTATCTGAAGGACGGAAAAACAAAACAAAAAGACCGTCACCGACTATAAGCTATAAGGCTATCGCTATTCGAAAGTGTCGTCAAGGGTGTTGGAAGAAAATAAGAGGGATGAGAATAAAGGGTTGTTTTATTTGGTTCGAGAAGGCGCTCAAAACAAGCCTGTAGCTGGGAGCGAAATCACCAAAAGCTCTCTAAATGCACAATTTCTGATAACTTCACTGTCGTCTATCAAGTCCAAGAAGTGGGATGAGTGAAAGATAATAGAAAGGTTGACAGAAATAAGATAGGAAAAAAAAAGGAGACCTCCTAGCAGATTAGTCAGGCCGTCCTGCCTCAAAAAAAAACTCTAAGCAAACGAAGTAATTGCTTTTTTTCTACTTCTTGTCTGGTGGTTGTCCGGCTGAACCTTTGCACTTTCCTTTTTTTACTCCTTCAGCAATACAACGGTTGTCTGGCAAACGCGCTTGGACGCGCAGAGAGTAAGAACCCATTTACGCGCTATTCCTACTGAATTTGACATACGGGTTAGGGTTATACTCAAATAATATGTATAGGGTTATCCTGGGTTAACGGGATTCGTATGTTGATATGTAAGGGCACATTGACAACAATTCCACAAGTTGGATCAGATTCTTGTTACATTTCACATGTTATAGACATTGAGTTTATTCATATAATCTCAATTTCTAAGTCCTATTCTTCGTATAGTACAGATATTCATTCGTATCTAAGATAATCAAAAATACACACTAAACAAAAAACATCATGTATGTGAAGTAGTCAAAGAAGAAAATCAATAGTAGTATCAAGGTAAAAGCAACACTAATAACTCCAGGGCCTATCTTTATAGATAGGCTTAATAGTTCAAAGGGCGAGGTGAAAGAGGAAAACAACGAGAGATGAAACAAGTAAACCAGTATTGAACTGAGTCAAAGGATAGCAAGCAGAGTGGATATAGTAGCTGTCGGGATTGAATTCTCGACTAAAAAAGATAACGCCTTGGCCGCAGAAAAATTCAAAATGGCTAGTTGGATGTTTAGATATTCCAACTGCCATGAGACTGATCTGATAATGGGCTTTAGATCAAGGGTTACGGTAGGTAGTAGAGTTGGGATTGGCAGCGGCAATTGTAGGGCTCAACGTAACAAAGACCAGGACTGAGACTGGATCTCGAGTCTGTGTTAATTCATATACAAGCCAATGCCGTTTGCAATTCCGTACATAGGTGATGGAAATGGCGAATTGGTAAGAAAAACAAGGCAGGTCGTCAAGAGAGTAGGGTCGTCATCAAAGTGCGTTGGTAAGCGGGCGTAAAATCATGGAGGGAAAGGCAAATGTGAAGTCCAATACGGCGAACAGCCATCGCTTATTTGCTGGCCATAACTGTAATTTTGGTGTTAGCGAATGGTGCTCCCACGATATATTATGTGAGACAAGGTATGTGACCTACCAGAAGGAACAATGATGATGACTAGAAGGATAATGATGCCCAGGATGATCCACATGCGCATCTTCATATCCTTCCACCACATCTGCTTGCGCACTCTGTTAGCGCCACGACGGAAGCCCTGCGCAGAGTGAGCCAGGTTGTCGGTCTTATCCTGCAAGGCATCAAGGTGCTGGCCACGCTGCGAAGCCAGGTGGATGTTCTGCTTCATGACATTGACGGTATCGTCAATTTGCTATAGAAGATACAATGGTTAGCATGTGAAGTCTGTGATACCATGATATAAGCTCGATTGCCTGCGTAACTAGGCGGAGCTAAATCAAGCACAGATTCTGATTTCAATAGGCAGGCGAGACAGCAGGGGTTTTTGAACACCGGTTGCACCAGTCAAACACAACCAATGATATGGCTACCGGAAAGCGGAAGATTCGAAGAAAATTAGATCACAATGACTGGGATTCTAGATCCAAGCAAATGGTCTCTTGGACTTCGAGAGAAGCTCTTTTCTTCGTCATGCTCCAAATGCAACGAGAAAAAGCCTGAGCTCTCTTTGCCGTATAGTACATATGAACTCGGAGCTGGTTATCGCCAGATACAAATTTGTTGACTCTAGAATACTTCAGAGTCCTCGGATTGAAGTGTACGGTATCTGAAAGCCAAGATAATGACTAAATGGCCTAGCATAATGTCATTGCTTGACCTTGACTACCAGGTTCAACCGGGATACAAAACCCCTCATTGGGAATGCTGAGGACAGCATGACTGGTCTCCGACTCGTCGCACACATGTAAAAGATGGTAGAGGCATCATAACAAACTGCGCATTGAGATTGCAGACGAAGAAAAATATCTCCGATGACATCCCATGCACATTGTTCAGTTCTATGTCCAATAAAATGATTTTGTGATCCCTTGGGATATCGCAGTGTCGTAAACACTGGGCCATTGAATTGACGCTATCGTGGCTGTTTTATTTCCCCCATTGCTTTCGGGCCGGTAGTTCTGCTTCTTGTCTGCAACGCGCCATTGATATCGCTATCATCGCAATAAATGTCTACTTACAGCTTGGAGTGCTTGTGTACGAGGGTCACCATTGTTGGTGTTCTGGGCTCCCGCAGCCTGGCCACCGCTGGGGATGTAAGGGTCGTAAGGCGCATCCTGGTGCTCGGGCATTTTGGCGGTTGTGTGATTGATTTTTCGAAGATAAGGTAGAAGAAAGATCGAGTCTTTCAATCAAGAGTTGAAGCCGGTTAAAGAGCTCTCGTTTGGACGGGGTTCGTGAGGAGGGAGGGGGTGGAAGATGATTAGCGTCAAAGCTAGTAATCAACCTAGTACGCCGTAATAAGTCGAGGAAAGTGCGAAAAGTAGATTATAGAGGTAGTAATCACTGAGACAGGCGAATCTATCGCGAGTTGAGAACAGAATAAGATAATATTGCAGGACTATGTTGATAAGTCAGTCGTTGGACAAAAGTCTTTGATGTAGGAAGAGGAAGAAAAAAAGAAGGAGAAGAGAGAAAGGGAAGAAAAGAGGAGGAGAGCCAGGGAACGATGTCTTAAAACAGGCCGCCTAGAACAGCAAGCAAAGCCACGCAGAAAAAAAAGCACTACAAAAAGCAAGCAAAGAACGGTCTCTGAGCTTCGCTTTTTTTTGTGCCTGCTTAGACTTCGTTTTCGCTTTGCTTTGGCTTGCTTTGGCTGCATGACAAACAGCTACATATCTGTAGGTAGGCGGGCGGGCGCTACGGCTAACTTAGCACCAAGCGCCTGGAAAGACCGCTATTGGGCTCACCGGGTGGCCTAGAACCTACTAAAACCCTCTATAGTAGAGCCATAAGAGAACAGGGAAAAAGAGAGGGACAAAAAGGCTCCATTTTTTGGTGATGGGGGGCATCCTTGACAAGGGTACAAAGGGTAACAAGCTGATGTACGGTGTGCCATGAGACCGAACACTGTAATACCACGGCACATATCCTCAACGTGATCGTCAGTATGTACGGCTGTTCTCTGGACCACTTATGCTTGATGACCTGCATCCAGATAATCGCCTTTTTGAACAGAGCAATAGAATATTTTTTCTTTGTGATTTTTTCTCGTCCTCATGGCTTTCCTATGATACCCTTATCCCTCGCATAGCTATCGAGCACACAGTGCGATATTGAAGTCACCTGGTGTGGCTTGGCTACCATCGAGTGTGCTAAATCACGTGCAATACCCAATAATAGCAAGTCTAGTGGGCTAATCGTGGCTGCCGCAGGCTCGGCGCTGATGACGTCTTTAAGCTGCAGACCAGGATATTTATCTTCTCTAGTTGTACATATGTATACAGGTATGTAGTCCCTCTTTCTTTGTTCAGGACTTTGAAATACCCAGATTCTCGGAGGAATATACAGATGTACATATACTAGTCGTAGTACTAGTCACAACAAGTAGGTGGAGAGACTGAGACTGGTTGATGATATGGCCTTAGCATGTGAGCTGTCTGCAGTAGTGCTGTAACCTTGATGTAGCGTCGAGAGCGACGAGGACCGCATGTCTCTCCACATTATAGCACGTTCATGAGAAGCGATGTACATATCTGTATACTGGGACAATTATGTTTTTACGATTGTGTATATACATACACATGTATATGTTCCTTTGTACAGATATAGATGCAGAATAACGCATTAAAGAGTTCACCAATTGGTGCTACTAGGGGTAGGGCCGATGAAACACTCGCACCAAAATTCTAGTCTACTAAAACACCCTGATGCCAATCTGATGCACGACTCTAAACAGTATCAATGCTATGAAGGCGCCCATATTTGCCATATGTGGCCGCTTCTTTCGTTCTCGATACATCACATACTTATTATTGATCTGATCTTAAAAAGTTAATTGGTTCCGGGATCTGGCAATGTGTTTGGTGTTCTTAAAACCAAAGTGCACCCGTGTTTCTTTGTCAGCTCTGGACAGCCCGGAAGAAACACAATTGAAGATGGCTCCGGCTTTTCTATTCCCGCTGTTTTCTACTAAGAAACATTACGTCTTCATTTTAGGCAGCCAAGTAATTGATAAAGTGTCGGTGGCTGGGTAAGGAATGGCCAAGTTATTGGAGGGCATCCGCTTTTGTGTAATCACATCACAACATTGATATTAAAAAGCAACATAACCCAAACCCTAGTTTTCTTGTGGCTATAGATACAAATATGTATATCAGTCAAAATTTAGGTTGGCATCATTCCAGGCTACAGATTTGTATACGAGGTGTCCGTAGCTTCCGAGAAACTGACTGATTCTTTTTTGCTGCCATTTTTGGTTCCAACTCACTAGAAATGAAAGCCTATCGCCACAGCGCATATCCTGTAGTAAATTATCTACATTAAAGATATTTTCAACCCTTTTTTTAAATGCAGGAACCGTTACGAAAATTTTGTGCCCCGTATTACATACTAAACCAGATCTAAGGGTTAAAGTATGACATTGCAAACCCTACGCGTAGGGTTTGATCACCTTAACCCTGTACTTTGTATAAGATGCTCAGCCACAATCCAATGATTTAATGATACGCTGTACTTGACGCTATACATATGTATTTTGCAGATTTTGAAGGATTGAAACAGCTCATGTATGCTTATTAGTTGATTCCGAGTATTTTGTTAGACCCTACCGGATACGCAAGGATAAATTCCTACGTGTATATGATATTGTGCCGGATTACAAGTTTGATATGTATATCTATAGATGATCGTTATATTATGCTGTCAAGAGACTAACGGTCGAATTGAAGCCACTGTGCTACCCACCGGTACTATTGACGGGCCATATTTATATTCCTAAATACAGATATATAGATATCGATTTTTGAGCCGGACATGCAGAACGGGATGCACCGTGAAATACGAGGTCCGATGGCTGTGTGCTTTCAAATATACATATACAGATACAACTACATCAACACCTAGTCAGATTAGCGCCTAGAGCAGTGCGATTTCAAGGAACTCTTCTATGGATAGTGACCTAGTGACCGTAAGATCGACAAAAAAAGCTTGATGTCAATGGCTAAATTCCAAAAATTGTGTATTTATACGTGTAAGCGCCAAATAGCACCAACTCTTAATACATATGGGGGATTGTTTGGTTTTAGTAAAGTCGAAACAAATAACTTGAATCATTGATTTGGTAGTCGGCTAATTGGAAGCTCAATTCTAGACTTGTAACGACGTAGGGACAACGACTATTCTTTATGTGGGCGTTCTTTGGCTGACAGATGCTAGTTCCCAAAGACAAAGGATATATGGTCATAGAATGACTAAACTCCCTCCTAGTTCCGTCACGTTGTAAAGGGAAGAAATGCATCCCTTGAACGAATTTTCTGTGCCTAGGCTGCATGCAAGTCGATTTTCTCACCAAAGAAACACTGATACTTGCGAACATCCCTTTCCGATTTGGCACCGTCCTTTACTTTTTTCTAGAGGTGGGATGGTGTCCCGAGATGGTAGTCATTGTATCCCTTGAACAACAATTGCAGCACAGCAAAACAAGGTTTCCGGGACAGATCCGGGCGGTGACCCATTTCCCGAGACTGGTTTTAAAAAGATAGAGACACTGATAGAGATGGCATAGTACTAAGCACACGAAGGATCTAGCAGTAGCTGCACGCGGAATAGACTTAACACGACGTCAGGGCCTGCTGACAGTTAATTGTACGATGAAATGGCTAAGAAAGTTGGGGGGGACTTGGTTGTACGGTAGAAAGACATGTTATCCCCGGGTTTATAACATAACCTCTGTGACCTAGAATACAACTATGCGAGCTTCAGAGATAGAGTGGGAAATACGATTCATACGGTGGACTATTTAGGCTGTCTTTCTTCCACAGGAAACGAAACACTGGAGACAATGGAATGCAGTCATGCTAAATAAGCTTCTGCTTGCAAACAAAAGTTAGTGAGTGAAACTGTTTCGTAAGAAGACAAATGTCTACGGAAAACATATGACTTGTTGGGACTCGAGTCGTAGCGCCTGCTTCTCAGCTCTTTGATCGACATCTACAGGACTTAGCCATGGGGGAATCACAGATTTGTTATCAAATATCCCCAGCAGATAATAGACGTCATAGTAAAGAACCTCATGAAAAAGATAATTACTAAGAGCTCGTATCGGACTTAGGATCCAGCCATTGGGGCTAGCGATAAGCCAAGCCCTGAATCCCTGCACTAACAAGAATACTAACTAACGTAAATAAAGTAAGAAAGCCAGCCAGCACAGACAAAATTGCGCTTTGGAAAAAATGCGAGCTAACCGTAGTTTGTTAGCCTGGCGCTTTTACGGACAACGACGCACAGCTCTGATAATGGCATAGGCCTGAAGCAAAGGCCAAGTTCATGATGCTCTTTTATTGGATTATCTATTATTTTCTTTGAGTCTTTTTCGTCTGGAAAAATATACGGCCGGTGTGTATGCAAGGATTACTGCTTGAGAAGCACAACTGGAGAGTGAAAGCTGTTGTAGAATGAACAAACAAACGAATGGATGAATGTCGTATTACAGTGTCTGTTGACTGGCGGATTATAGTATCATTTTGGGGACATACAACTGCTGCATTTGTAGAAAGCATAGTACGGCATAACAGGCGAGTGATGCATGTCTTTGACGACATAGAGTAAACATGATGTTTACAACAGCAGCCAATGACTTATTGCTGGCGGTTTTGTTAGCCCCAAAGGGATCGCCGTGCTATTCCCTTCTATGTACTGGGGAAAGCATCTTTTCTGACCTCATTCTGCTGCAGCACCTGCGTTCATCTGCAGACGGAACCTGACGCTAGCTCTCCCCTTCCGCCTCTTCCCCTCTGACCTGGATGTACCACAGGATGGTTTGTAATATTCTGTAATGTATGCAACAGTCGAGATCCATACGGTGAGCTGTCTTGCGTCTCGCTATCCCGACGCCGGGTGTCCTACACCAAAAAAAGAAAATCAGAAAAGAAAGGCTGCAACCCACGATTATCCAGACTGTGATTATTCAACCAAAGATACATACATATTAAAATATTAAAAATGACACATGCGGAGCCAGCACAATCTCTTGTGATCGTCGCCAGGTCAGGTAGTTTCGTTCACTGCCTTCTGAACCGTTCCGTCCGTTCTTTTTTCTTTCTCTCCCTAGCACTGTTTCCTTATGTAGCGTCATCGTCTATTTGTATATCTATCTACCTCGTCGGGCTATTGCCGCCGCTTTAGGACCGTAGAAACGAATTAGAGCGTAACTTCTTCTTCCGGCACCGCCATCCTCCGTCCTCTTATAGAGGAGTGCCTTGCCGCTAAATTGTTTATGAGCTCAGGCTCCTGCTCTTTTTCTTTTGATGCTCTTTCTGTCGTTCTTGGCCTTTCGCTAGTCTGTCTGTTTCTACCTACTTGAACTCTCGTTTTTGTTCTTTCTCTCCCATAACAATAACAACACATTCTGCAGTTCGATTCTCCTCGGATTCCCCTCGTCTTCTACCAGCCCTATTGCGTCTTGCAGCCCATTGCGTCTTGTTTATTTATACTATCTAGCTCGGTTTTGCCGCTGGACATCGAGCCCTTTCGCCTATTAGTACAAACCCTACTTAGTCCTAGCAGACCGAAGCTCGAACCCTCAACCTCGACGCCCATTCTTGGCTATCCTTTATCCTGGGCCACCCATATCACTCACTGACCTCATTATCTCATTTGCATATTACACGAGCGCACTGGCAGTCTTTCATCTGATCGGGATCCTCAAACGACAAGATACCAACATACAAAAACAGTCGCCATCTGTTTTTTCTCCTTGTATCTTTTTTTTGTATTTCTATTCATAGGCTCTTTGATGCTCGGAAGGTCTTCACCTAGAATATATCTTGCCGTCCTCTAGGCCGCTTGATCAGAGCTAATTCCCCCTCCATTTTAGCGTTATTGCCCACTATTTTGTTTCTCGTATACCCCCCTGGCAAACCACTCAAAAGCTCGTGTTGTTAGTGGCCGGTCTTCTTCTAGCTTACCTGCCATAAGTGCTCTAGAGTTTCACTATCGTATTCCACGGTCCAAAATCGTGCGTTCGTTCCTTGCTGTGGTATATCATATCGCTAGAGCCACTTTCCGTTGTGAACTTGCCTTCTTCTTTCTGTTTTTCTTTTTGCTCTTTGTTAAGCGTGTGTTCCATCGCCAACTTCTAACACACACTTGTTAATTTGTTCTTCTGCTCTTTCTCTTAACTACACAAACTACAGCGCAATGTTTTCCTCATTGTCGCCACGGAGACTCTTGCAGTCACTTGTCTCTGTGCTAGCAGTCTCACCTCTGCTTGGGGCCCAGGCCTACGATCTAGATCCAGATGATGCCGGTATGTCTTGCTCTTTTCCATCGTCGTTGATGTCCTGGCCTTTCACTAACACTGTCTTACCAGAAAATGTCAAAAGCATCGCAAAGGACATGGCCGAGGATATGATGGGGTTTTACTCCAAAGTTATGGTACAAGGTGCTCCTGGTGACTTGAAGGCGCCGTATTACTGTGAGTGTTTTGTTCTAGAACCTTGTTTTCTTTTTTTTTTGTTTCCTCCCAATCATTCTGTTTGCCCCAGGGAAGAATAAAGTTATGGACCTAGGAAATAGGGTTTATTTCTAGCCCAGATCTACCAACCAGCAAACCCCTGTCCACATTATTGACAAAAATAACGTTTACTAACACCGTCTTTTGTCGGTAATTAGGGTGGGAAGCAGGTGCTTTAATGGGCATCCTGATTGACTATTGGAAATTGACCGGCGACGATACCTACAATAGCGATGTCATGGCTGGCCTAATGCACCAGACTGGCAAATACAACGACTACATGCCCGACAATCAAACTCTTACTGAGGGAAACGATGACCAGGGTTTCTGGGGCATGGCCGTACTTACAGCAGCCGAGCTCGACTTTGAAGATCCGATCAACGGCAAGCCCGGCTGGTTGGCCCTGGCTCAAGGCGTTTTCAACACACAGGCTGCACGCTGGGACACTGCTCACTGTGGAGGCGGTCTCAGATGGCAGATCTTTACGTGGAACAACGGTTACGATTACAAGAATACCATTTCGCAGGGAACTTTCTTCAACATGGCTGCGCGTCTGGCCCTGTACACCGGAAACATGTCGTATGCTGACTGGGCAGAGAAGACGTACGACTGGGTGCTCGACCACGACTATATCGACGACAACTACAATGTCTATGACGGCGCCTACATCTCTGATGACTGCAAGGCGTTGACACCGTACCAATGGACTTACAACAACGGTGTGTTCATGCATGGCGCCGCAGCCATGTACAATCTTACCGGCGACGACAAGTGGAAGGATCGCCTTGACAGATTGATTAACGGTACATCTATCTTTTGGCGTGGCGATAATAACAACATCATGACTGAGGTGGCCTGTGAGACAGTTGAGAAGTGTAACTACGATCAGCAGTCCTTCAAGGCCTATCTCACGCGTTGGATGGCGTCCGTGACCAAATGGGCACCGTACACGTCGTCTATCATCAAGCCATATCTACGTGCTACGTCACTCGCAGCCGCCCAACAGTGTATTGGTGGCGACAATGGCCGTTTGTGTGGCCTGCAGTGGTATACCGGCACCTACGACAACACGTCGGGCCTGGGTATGCAGATGTCAGCTCTAGAGGCCGTCATGACCAACCTGATCGAAGAGCAGCCTGACTTCTTGACAGCAGCCACCGGCGGTAACAGTCAGGGCGATTCTGGAGCCGGAGGCAGCGATATTGGCCCCCCTGGTGAACGCTATGGCCCTATTGATACTGGCTCTAAAGTCGGTGCTGGGTTCCTGACGGCCGCCATCCTAGCCGGAGTCATTGCCGGCATCACATGGATGCTCAAGGATGACGCTACCAGCATCACGTCTGTATTTGCTGGTACAGCATTGGGAAGCGCTGGCACTGCCAGTTTCGCCAATCTGTTCAAGCGTGACGGCAGTAAATCAGGCATAATATACGTCGAAAACAAGTCTCCTAGCCCGGGACCAACTGTCACGTCAACCATGGTGGCTACCACAACTACCCTCAACACCACCGGACAACAGCCTCCCATAAGGGAAACCGTTTAGTGGCGGCTATTCTCAGACACTGGCGTGGTGAGAGACGAAGAGCACGCAGTGGCCGGTCCATTGGGGCCTCGTCAAACCCTGCCATATCACGAACAAGAACAAGAAAAAAATAAAAACAGGAAAACACCTAAGAGCAAGATCAATATTATATCTTGTCTGCACTACAACAAAAACGGCTCGCCAAAATGCTCCAGCGGCGAGCTATGAACGCCACCAAGTTTTCCACTACCTAATGTATTTCCTTTTATCATATCTCTATTCTCATTATCTTTATCTTTCCCGGATCCTCGTCGGGAACACATCGCGAACTCCCTTGCTCCGCCATGATTTTTATCATAAAGGCCTGTTGGAACGCACTATCATGATCATTATTAGTACCATTATCACTATCAACCCCAGCACATGCCTTCAGGCAGCATAGCAGGCCCTTTAATTTTCGGAATACAGCACGATTATGTCTATTAATCAAACCCTCATTTTTGTTTTGTTTTAGCATCTCATCGATTTAGGAAAAAATGATTACGCGGTTACTACTTGGATAAGACTCCGACTTTTGGTTTTCATACAGCTCGGATTACATCAATATAGCCAAAAAGTAAAAGTGTTAAATCTCATTGGTTATAGCCATGGGATTCCATCATTTATTAATTCATGATTCACCATTCGACCACTTACCGGTCCAGATAGCGTGTTCCACGTGTGCGATCAGAGAGTTACCTTGAGTGATTAGCGTTGAACGTTAAATATGAAGAAGATCCGTGCTGATACCTGTTGCCCGAACCCAGGAAAGTCTCGCTAGAACAAGCCCGTTTTGTGCAGCAAGGCAATGATTTTGGGGGGCAAACAGGCCGGCTATCTTCGGGGAGGATAATTCATGAATGACGGAACAAGGATCCACAGATGCGGTCCGAGCGAGGCCTGCCGGGAGCATATAAGTATCTGAGTAGCGACTAGTGTTGTTGTTCAATTGTATGCTGCTACTTTTTTTTCTGGTGGCATTATCAGCACATGGCGTTTGCCGACATTAACCACTGACGGGCCTTTTTTATGCTGGTGCTGACTAGTATTGGCCTAGTATGTGCTGTCATTGCCTGCTGTTATTATCTGCTCAAGGCGTAAATTTGATAGGACGAAAAACGGCATTGGCAGGACGGAACGACTCTAAGCCGCACCTAAGTGTAACCATGCAAAGCCCATACAATTTTCTGACTGCCCGCCCGCTCACTTGTTGTTAGTATCGTTAGCGCTGTTATCCTTGTCTGTGTTTCTACTGCTACTGCGAGCCTCTCTTACAGCTAATGTTTCTTCAACCACTACTACATATCAATTATTACTATTGCATCTATCGTCAGCACTACTACTGTATACAACATCTGTGAACTGGACACATACATGTTTATCTATCTGTCTACTCCATAGCATGCATATATTGCCTAGTAAGGCATCTCCATGCACTGTCTCTGCCAACAATACAACGCTTGAACGTCTTCATGCATTCATGACTTTGATGCACGCTTAGACAAAGGTAACGCAAAGTAGGCTACGCCGGGATTCAAAACCACCATGAGCGGGCAATTTACCAATTACGCAAAGCTTTACCTGTCGATAATTGCTAATTGTTTTTCTTCTTCTTTTATCACACCCGATGTTGGATCGTCATATTCCGTGAAGGTGGTGTTTGACTGATTGATTGTCCGCCTCAATACCACATATTGCCGTGACCGCCTCGTCCTTCTTTCCCTTCCTGCCTCCACTTGCCGCCTCCGTTCAAGGGCCCGGCAACTTCCTATCAAAGTGAGCGCAACGAGAAAGACTGAAGAAAGTAAAAAAAGAAAAGAAAAGAAAAAAGGAAGGAAAGAAAGGAAGGCATATGTTATTACTTTGTTATCCTTATCGCGGCCAGATTTTAGGAATTCACTGATCCGTGCTAACCTTGCAGGAAAAAAAAAACATCTTGTTGTCGTTCATGTATGTATTGGTTGATAGGGTAGTTTCCGCGCACTTTCACCTTCACAAGTAGCGCCGGGAATCAACGGCCTTGTGTTTTTTTTCTTTGATACCGCTCCAAAGCGGAATTAAGAAATACAACTAGAAACTCAACTCAAAAAAATGAATAAATAGAAATTTTACAATAGTGTTCATGCATCTGCTTCCTTTGACTATGGAAAAGTATCCTTTATGGTGCAAAGGCCAGTCCAGTAATTACCGGTATAAGAAGGGTGGCATTTCTCTTGTTATATAGCTTTACGGGAAATTTTTATTTCCCTGTTTATCCTTGTGTATCAGTAACTTTTCTTTCTTCGGTCATATTCTCAGTTTCCAGTCATACTTCTATCATTTTTGCTCTCTGCTTATTATCTATCACGCCCATATCTCATCTCTTTCGGAGCTCGTCCAGCCCATTGTTTTGTTCAACACCGGAATCATACACTCTAGTCTTAGTATCCTTGCCGCCTCCTACCCCCCTCTTCAATAACCGAAGCAAGCTCCTAAACCCATAAATAATACGCCCAAAATGAAGAAGGAAGTCATCGTTCCGTCTGGTCTGAGTCGAGATATCGTCTTGGTAGTCACTTACCTCAAGCCACCTGCCGTATGGATCGACCGCATCACCAACACCTTCCCGGGTCTGGAAGTGCGTTTTGAAAACACCCACCGACCCGACAACACTGTGCGGCCCTACTCAGAAATTCCAGCTTCCAGCTGGGAAGGCGTCACCATGCTGATCACGTATCTACCGCCGCCGGCCGAGTACGTTCCCAATGTACGCTTCGTACAGCTTCTCTCGGCTGGTTCCGATTACTGGAAGGGGCATGCGCTATACGAGAACAAGGACGTGGTGTTTTGTAATTCTAGTGGTGTCCAGCCGGCCCAGATTGCCGAGTGGGTCATTGGCACCTTGCTGTCTGCCCAACACCGCTTCGCTCGCTATGCCGCACATATGCAAGCCGGCTACTGGGAGAATAACTACGACGTCGATATAGATGATTGCTATGGTTCACGCATGTAAGTGATACGCTCCGTCTTTCTTGAACCAACTACTATGATTCACTAACTAACTTGTTCTTTCCCTTATCTTCAGTGGAATACTAGGTTACGGTGCTATCGGACGCCAAGTTGCCCGTCTCTCACAGGCTCTAGGCATGGAGGTCTACGCTTTCACACACCGGCAGCGCCTAACTCCCGAATCCCGTAGAGATCATACATGGACCCAACCTTTTCAAGGCGACCCAGACGGTTTGATTCCAGCCAAGTGGATGCATGGGTCGACCAAGGAAGATGTCAACGAGTTCCTACGACAAGATCTCGATGTCTTGGTAGTTAGTCTACCTTTGACCGACGCCACTCATCATCTACTAGGACCCGAACAGTTCGAAATTCTAAGCAAGAAGAAAACTTTCATTTCTAACATTGCCCGCGGCGGTGTTATTGATCAGGAAGCTCTCATGGAGGCACTAGAATCGGAAAAGATTCGTGGTGCTGCACTTGATGTCACAGATCCAGAGCCACTACCCAAGGACCATCCGCTGTGGAAGACCAAGAACATCTTCATCACGCCACACATCTCATGGAAGTCGCTCAAGTTTTGGGACAGAGTCCTAGAACTTGCCGGGCAGAATTTCCGGGCCTTTTCTAACGGTGAGAAACTCCAAAACGAAGTCAGAAGATAATTGGCAGACTAGGAATCGATACAAAAGTGAAAATAATCAATTCAGTTGTTACTTACATGAGTTCTTTGGTGTTTAGCAACAATAACAAATGCGAACGCGGTGTGTTTATAAATCAGGCAAGTAGTATAGCCAGTACATATGTTATATAGTATGAATATCATCTTTTTGTTAACCATATGAAGGGTGCCATATGTCCAAACTTCACAAAGTCTCTGACTAGCAAAAGGCAGTGTCTATCTATCACTAATCAGGCAAAAGAATGAACGGTGAAGGTAAGCAGGTCATGATACAAGGCCTCAAGCATATACATATTACTGACGGTGTGATTGCTATTGTAGAGCATCACTCTATGCTATATGTCGATCAAAAATCAATAAATGTGTGATTACATACAGTGAACGAGACCACTGGGTGTCAATAGGAAGATCATACAATTGGCAAAGGTATATTATACTGTTTATCAATTACTGATGCAATGAAAACACACAAGAAAGTCAATCTATCATGTTTTTGCGTTATATAAACTATGATGAATGCTCAAAGCCCTTCCAAGTTTTCTATCAAGTTTGGCCATCATAAAATAGTAGGGTTACGCTACGCAAGGTACACGAGGGAAATACAAGAAATGTACAACTATAACTAGGTCCATGAAAATCATTCTCTGAAGTGGGGAAATAGAAAATAAAAAGGTATAATAAGAAAGAACTTACAAAACTGTCGTAGCACTGTTACGAGCCTATCGCAGATCATCTCGGGTTTATCTAGAGATCACAGATGCAGATGGTGAAGGTGAGAGGGCAAAACCTGGCAAATGTACATCACGGATTTCTACTTGATATCCGAGCACAGGTCAAAAACGCAATAGCTGGGAAAAAAGAAAGGGAAGAGGAAAGACAAAAAATAAGTAAGCAAACAACGGCGAGGAACGTGGTGCCCCAAGCGCTATCCAACTCTATAATATATCAATGTATGTAGAGTAGTACTTTCAAGCTAAAGACAAACGAAAAGAGTAGTAAGTGCGTAGGAGGTAGTAGTAAGAGCGTGGTAACCAGAACGTAGCAACAGAGCAAGTGAATAATAAATTAAGCGCTAAGCAACAGTCTTGGTGACAGAGAGAGAAACATACAGATACATGTAAGTATCACACAATTCAAGGAAAAAAAATAAAGGAATCCAGAATGGCAGTTCTATTCTTACTTATGGAGTCCAGACTTGAATAGACTGTTGATGCCTAGTTGTAGATATGTAAGAGGCTAGGAAACAAAAAAAAAATAAAAAATAAAAATAAAAAACATATATTGATATCTAGGGTCTTCCCAATCCTAGAAATGCCACTACTGCCCTACTCACTAGCGCAGGTATCATAAACGTTGCCATACCTAGAAGTAAATATACTATTAGTATGTAATTCCCTTATCCACTGTAGGCGATTTATTCCATAGCGAAATCAAAGAACGTGAGCAAGACAGGGCAAGGGGATCCAAGTTGATAGAGATGTATTTAGAGAAAAAAGAGAGAGACCCTTCGAAACAAGGATCATAACTATCCAGGACAGGTTATAAGATTTCAGTTTTTCCTTTGCGCATTTTGTTTGTTAATTCAATGAAGATACCCGAACTAGTTGGGCAAACAAAAAATAAAAGGCAACACACCGATTTTTCATTTTCATTAATTACCGTGAGACAAATATAAATCTAAATATGTAAGTTGAACAGACAAACAAATTCATAGACGGAGGCCCGTGAGAAAAAAAAGAAAAAAATAAAGGGAAAGAAAACATAAGGATAGAAACCCATGAAATTTCGGCTAGCCCACGTTTGTTCTGCCATGGACTCTACTTTAACGAACACTTTCATTTCTATGCATTAGAGGGAGAGCATGTTTTAGGGTTGACCACCACATCATAACCCTAAACATACAAAACAGGGGAGTAGCAACATTTGCGCAGACTTGATATCTTTCGTTGATTGTCTGTATCTTTTTTCTCTATGCAGGAACTCATCTCGCTGCCCTTTCTGGTCTTTCTTGTTTCCTTCTTTTTCTATGTTTATTGCGTCCACTTCAAGCCACCAAAAGCTTAAGCGTGATCAAGCGAACTTGAATGGGATTCAAAGCCATGCTTAATTCTGGAAAATGGAGAAGGGGGGAATTTACCTGTTTTGTTCAGTTGTTGTCTCCAAGATATGGCAAAAAAGAAGGAAAGAAAGCTAGAGGTAATAAAGGGGAGAAAGCAAGAAAACAGACAAAATTCAAGTTAGTGTCAAAGTTGTAAAGTGGTATTATAGACCGAATAGTTTAGTTCTTCCCTTATCTTTTATGTTTTCCTCTTGTCATGGCAAGAGATATATCATAACTGATATTCCCTTCATGTTCTTACACCGTAAACATTTATTTGGTTTCGTGAATATCATGGCGCGTTTTGGAGTCTTGCTACTACAATCGTTCGTCGTTTTCTCTTCCTCCGTCTCGGCGGTGGTTTTATCATTTCACCGATGCGGAAACCCGAACTTCCGACCTTCATGTGTATTATGGGTTCTATTATATCCCTATAAGAGACGGAGAAGGGGGGAAGGACAAATGGAAAGAAATCATACTTTTACTCTAATCGATATCCTTTTTTATTCAAAAAGTTTATCAGATCAGCCTTATAAGTCAGCTTTTTGTTGCTTTTTGCCCCGGAAAGCCACAAATCAATGCCAAATTCGTGGAATAGGAATACGAACGGAGCACTTGGTGGCTTTGATTTTGCTGCCATCTGTGATCAACTTACACACAGCTTTCCGTAGCAAGCAATTGCGAAGCTGAGCTTAATTAATCGCATGTACCAAGACCTCTTATATTGGTATAATATATAAAATGTGGCGTTAAGAATATACATATAAAAAAAGTTCGCTTTGCCAATCTGCGAAGAACATAGAATGTTTCGGTTGGTATTGGCAATATCCCTTTTTTTGCTAACTACATATCTTTTTTTATCCAGTCCCTTTCTATGTCTTGTCTAAAAAGGGCTGTTATGTTCTTTTCCAGCATCGTCTTCTACCTGGGAAATATTAAACCGTGACCTTGGCCGGTGATCTGAAACACGTCTTCCCTCCTGAACCTGGGCCTTGTTCTCTATTCATTGTTATTTTTTCCTTGTATTTTTAGGTAATTTTATCGATGGCGTCTCAGGATATCCTTATTTCTGGGTCTAAGCTTCTTCTTATCAACACAATTTTTTTTCTTGGGATGTCTGAAGTCTAGACTGGAGAAACACTTTCAGGTACCAATATCGTATCTTGTATTTATTTTCGTCTTTTGAGAGTTTTTGTGTCGACTCTCATAAGACTAGAAACTGCGTAACTGAATATCTTTATTTTTGCTATTGTTGACGCACAAGTCACTTTCCTAACAATAAGTTGTAGTTCCCTCGTGGCTTTGATGACGTTACATTCTAGCAGGGCCTGTCATTTCCTTAAAGCTTTTGTCGCTACTGCAATAACTTGGGGGCCACATTGCCCAATATTTATTTTGGTGTTGTTGCTGCTACCCAGTGATACTTGTTGCGCTCTGCCACCGTCTCGCCTGGAGATTACTGGCTGTCAGATGTGCGTAGTACGGAAAAGTCAGAATCCAAAGTCTAGGGTAATTGGACTGGGGATTGATTTCTCCACTGTGACGGAAAACTAGAGCTTATCGTGGGTTGGTTTGCTTGCTTCTCTTGTCAAGTCCTCCTTCTCCTCTCCTTCCTGCAGAAACCAAGCAAACTCGGACTGAGCGGCCGTTCGCTCTAGACCAAGTCCTGTCAGGAAACTAAGCTAAAAGAGAGAGAGAGGAGAGAGAGGAGTGAGAGAGAAGAGCGAGAGAGAGAGGGACGAAGAAAACCTAGAAGACAGAAGAGAAAGAAAAGAAGCTCCTGAATTCCCAGACCGGACGAAACACTCACTGCACGATGATCGCCAGCGCCCGAGCACCTTTTTTACGTTCAATATTTTCTATGGGTGGATAGCAATCTAGCTTGTTTCTCATACTTTCCCAATCTCAGTCTATCAGAATTTCCATGGACTGGCCGAGTGGCTTTTCTCATCTAGACCCCCTTTTATCTTTTTGTAGTTCAAGTATAGAGAGAAAGGTATGCTCGTAGTAAAAGTTTGTTTGCGTTTGCCGCGAGGTAATTCGGTCCTGCAGAGTCGTTGCTAGCCAAGCAAGCGCATTACGCAGCCTCTATATATTGAAGCTATGTATATAACCAGTGGCATGATAGTGAGGTCTCGCTTTGAAGTCCCTGGCTGCTGCATGACTTCCTGCTGGCTACAGAGAGTCAATGGGATCTTGTCTTGTCCTAGGAGGTCGTGAGAGCGTCTCGGTCCAGAACAAACTAGCTGATGTCCTTAAGCTTAGTCTTAGCGTGTAGAAGTTTGGAGTTTAAAGAGGGCTCGAGCGACGTGTAGTCGTAAGTACGGGAATAGTAGTTACCTGCAGACAGGTAGACCCATAAACTCGGACTCAACTCAGACATCGGGGATCAGAAAAGTGACAATCTATGTAGTTGCATAACTATCACAACTACATGTGTTGATTTCATAATCACACGACTTTATAATCAAGACTCTACAACAGAACCTAGGCAGAGCAAAATCAAATGCTCTCTTCAATCCCAGTCGTCTTGTTCACACCCATGATCTCTGATATGCACTCCCACACCCCTCCTCCATCCTCCCATCCTCTCGTCCCTTCCCTTTTCAGCAGCGCTTGGCCGGGGACGAGCCCTGCCATTGGTGTGTCGTCTGGCCATCTGGGCCCCAGTTTTTCTTCGTTTGAGCCTCTGACTGGCCAATCAGCGGGCGCAGAAGCCGAATAAGTGAAGCAGTTATCGTCCATCACCGTTTGACATTAACGGGCTCTTTGAGCGCCGTCTCGAAATTTCTGGACTGCAACTGCAACTGCGTCTGTTTGATTTGATTGTGAAGGGATCAGACTCTTGCGATCCAATGCAGCACAAGAAACAAAAAATAGACTCTCTTTTCCTCATTCATTCTCGTCCTGTCTTTTTTTTTTTCGTCCTTTTTTCCTTTCTCTTCTTCTATTTCGTTGCATTGTTTTGCTGAGCAAAAACCATCGCCGAATGCTGCCTGGCTAGCAACTCAAACCGAACAAACAGATACAGACAGTCATAGTTAGTAATTACTATCACATCGCAGCTTTAGCCTCAGCCTCAGCCTCGGTCTTGCGTCCGCTTTCTTTTCTTTTCTTTCTTCTTTTGTTTACCATTTCTTTATTCGCAGCCATCGTCTTGATCTCAACGATCGACACTTCGTTCATTTTTCTACCCATCTATCTATCTATTATCCGCCATCTTCGCTTCTTCCTCGCTCTTAGTAATAATACACCACGCCCGTCGCCGCGATCGATCGTCACTTCATTCTCTTTCTTTCGAGCCGGCCTCTTTTCCAACTCCGACTAGATCGATCTCTCTCGCTGCCACACCGCACTGGCTTCGTTTATTTTTACTGCCACATCTTCGATCTGAGCTTGCAAGCTAAAAGTCCGCCGTCTCTCGTTCATCACCAGTCTCTCGTTATCTTTCTCCTCCGAATATTCTGCGGTCTTTTCTACTCTATTTCTCCTACGACGCCAACACGCCTGTCGTTTCCTTGCTTCGAGCTCCTAGTATCAAACTCAGACCCGCTTTCTTGTTATAAGAACACACGCAAACCTTTCGACTACTTGCTTCCCTTGCTATATACGCCCCAGGGAAATTGCTTGCCTGTCTTAGACACTCATTTACACAAGTCAAGTCTTGAGTGTTTTGCTGTCTCGCATCGTCTATCAGACCCCCGTTCCAGCAAAACCCGGCTATCCAGTGTTGTCTACAGCCCTAGAACGTAGCTACCGCCGCCGTCGCCCATATGAGCCAGCCCCAATATGGGAGAAGCACAATGGATCGCCAACCACAGACCAACCAGCCCGGCTCGGTCCGCGCAGCTCGAGAGCGCATGTTAATGATGCAGAACCAACAACTAGCCGAATCTTATGCACAGCAAGCAACTCTTGCCCAGTATGTCGAAGCTGCCCGCCGTCTACCGACTCGTCCACCTGCCACCGCAGTAGCCTCAGATGGAAACGGCATGTCTCGCAATCCCAGATCAGCTGGCCCCGGATCACAATCTCCTCCGCGGGCTCAACTGCCACAGAATGTTGCACAAGCACCGCTGCCCATGCGTGTTGACCCTGCTGAAGCCATAGGAGTCGCTATTTCACAGCCTATCCCCATCCAACAACCAATCCAGCAACAACAGTGGCCGCTTCCGCAAGCTACTTCTAATACTCCAGTATATCAGCCTCCACCAGGACGCTCACAACCGCCCCCAAGACCACCAAGACCAAGCAAGATCATCTCTATGGTGGGCAACAACCAACCACAACTGCAACTACAAGTGCCACCCGAGTCTCAAAAAAGCCAACAGCCGCCACAAGACGAGTACCAGGAGAGCCCTCAAGACTCTGACGATATCAACACAGCTTACACTACCTCTTCACGCCCCTCCGTATCATCTGTTGGCTCGATTCCCGAGTTTCCAGTCCCAATACCGCCTCCACCACCGCCACCTGAGCTGCAACAGCCAATTCTTCCCAGGAGAAGCACACTAGGCCCTCCGCCATCATCAAGACGAGGCGCCTCTTCATTCTACTCTACACAGTCATATGTCGAGCCTATTCCAGAAGAAAGCTCCCAGATCTCTCGCTCCCACTCTTCATTTGCCTCTAGCGCCGCTATTCCCGACGATTTTGGCTCCGAGATGGGCTCAAGCCCTGGCTTCATATCTGATAATGACGACCTGTCACCCTATGACGAAGAAACATTTGACGACAGACCATCATTCATGATTTCAAGACCAGACACCGGCTCGTCTGGAAATTCTGGTGCCTCTGAAGCCACTGCACGTGCAGTTCCAGTACCAGCTGTCAACCCGTTTCTCAGTTCCGAGGACACGGATAATGCCGGCCCGTCTAGACCAAGAAACCAAGTCATGGACATGAATAGCTCTGGACTCAGCGTTAATAACGTGGCCCAGCGTAATCCTCAGCCCGTGACGCCCGACCGCATTCGCCGGTCATTCTTGGCTGCTGCTGAAACTGACCCCGGACGTATGAGTCTGGCTGTCGACCAGCAACAACAGTACAGCAGACTTTCTGCTATCAGACGCCCGCCCAAGCTAGATATATCTGCAGCCAATGGCAGAAATAGTACGACTAGTCTGCCTGACATGATCCGTAGAGCTACGAGATTGGCCTATATGATTGACAAGGGCAAGAGACCAGCCAGCAATGTTCCAGAGTTCGCCTTCGTCGACGCTCCTATGCCTCGTGGCTCAGGATTCTACCCTTCCAACGATCGTCAGTCTGGCCTATCAGATATGCTTGCGGCTTTCCCTCCTCCCGCGCAGCCACAGCTGACTCCAACCATTGAGTCAAAGCCCCAGAGTAGAGTCCGGAGCTTTATCCGCTCTCCCAGCACATGGCCTTTTCCACCGGGAAGATCACCTGGCATGCAGCAGATCAGATCGCCACTTACTACTACAGCTACTGGTCTTTCTGAGAAGACCAATGCTAAGCGTGGCCGTCGCTGCTGTGGCCTGCCCATGTGGGGTTTCATTCTTTTGATGGTGATGCTTGTGATTCTTGCTATTGCTGCTATTGTTCTTCCCTTGAAGTTCTTTGTCTTGAACAAAGACTCCGGTAGTACTGCGTCGCCTGAATCGGACACTAATGACTGCTCTAGTACTCTTGTATGCTTGAATGGAGGCACTAGTGTGGTACTTAATGACCAGTGTTCCTGCATCTGTGTCAATGGCTTCACAGGTGACGATTGCAGCATCGCTGGTGCTACTGGATGCACGACTACGACTCTTGTCACGACTGGAAACTCGAGCGCCAGCATTCGCAATGTGACTCTTGGTCTTGCTATCCCTCGTCTTATTGCTGAGGCACAGAGCAGCTACGATGTGGCTTTATCTGGCACTGAGATCCTTGCTCGGTTTAACGCTGCCAACTTGTCGTGTGTGCAGCAGAACTCGCTTGTCACATTTGATGGTTCAGCAACACGCACTAACACTGACACCACAAGCAGCGAGAGCAAGGATGTCGATGTCTCAGAGAATCGCGTCTCAAATGATGACAGTACGACCTTGTACACATTGACTGTTTCGGAGCCTCTGGCTACTTCGACTGCTGCTGTGGATAAGCGTGACGATGCTACTACCTCACCAAATGTCGTGACTGTCTCGTCGGTGCTTACTACTACTATCGATATCACCGTTACCTCGACGGTGTTTGCTGATAGTAGCACCATCACGACGACATTTACTAGCAATGCTGTGATGACTACGACGATGACGCTGACTTCTACCACAACCGTCCCCGCAGCTACTTCCACAGGAACATTCTCTGCTAGCGAAGACGCGACTGACTTTGCTCGTATTGCCGTTCTTTTTATCTTACAGGAAAAGAGTGTCAGCGAAGCATCTTCTGCCCAGTCAGCCATAGAGGATTTCCTCACTAGTACAGACAATCTGACTACTTCCGATGCACAAAATATCACTCTCGGCAACAACAATTTTGTCAACCTAGTCAACTTCAAGGTCGATGCTGGTTCGACGAAAGCCGGTAGTGGCAATACTACGGCTGGATCATCGACGTCTAGCTCTAAGCGTAGCATTCCGCTCTTGTCTATAGACGAAGCGTATCTGGGCAGCGAAGAAGATGAAGCTGCTGAGCGTATGCGAAGGTATGAACAGGAGAGAAGAGACAAAGAAGAGATTGCGGATACATTACGACGTGCTGCGGAATATATTCAACACCGCAAAACGATGATACGTACATGGCCGTAGTCTTTCTACCTCTTCTCTTCTTGTCTCTCTTATTTTAATGATTTTCTTTTTCTTTTTTTTTTTTTTCTTTCTTGATAATAGGCTTTTTTTGAGATGATAGCCTGTGTACCATTATGACATATTATTTTTTTTATTTCCCCCATTTTTATTTTCTTCATTCTTGATCATATGGCCTGCGTTTGTAGCATTTCACTCCTTTTTTCTCCATCTACTTACAGATATTTTCTATTTTCCTTTTCCTTGTTACCAACTAAAACATCTTGGGAAATGACTTCACATCTATACAATTTACCTACTTATTTATCTTGTTCATTTACTTTTTCCCTCCTATCTTCCCATCGAAGACATTTCTATATTTCCACAAATGTCTTATCAAAGCCAATCTCAAACACTATTCTATTTTTTTTCTTACTATCATAACCCCATCATTTATATTTGACTCTTGAGATAGTCTGGTGTCAACCTTGTTTAATCGTTCTCTTCTTATGGGTATAGAAATACATATTACTCAATGTTATAGTTAGTGCCATAGCTTTCTGCTAGTTTTGTCCAAGATACCACAATAGTAGTAGTTATATATATAATGAACAACATAAAAACCGTTTTTTTCCATCATGATGTGTTTTAGTGATTGTGTGAGCCACATAAATAAAATGAACATGGTCAAAATTATAGAACAAGAAAAAAGAAGTAGTCCGTTTTGAGTACCTAGAGTATCTATATGGAAGAAAATAAAGAAAGGAAATATAGTAGAAAAAAGAACAAGGAGGAAGAAAACATGAAAAGTATACAATCATGACATGGAATATATACCGACGAGTTGGTTAAGAGTGTGCGATTTTTGGTGGTTATATGTAAACGGGATAAATGTTTACATAGTAGGAATGCCCTCATACTCGTTGTAACCTAGAGCCAAGTTCATGTTTTCTATGAAGAGGATATTGTTAGTATTATTTCACAAGATAGAATAGAGAACGGATTTATATGTATAACTTACGCAAGCATTGAGTGGCAGCGCCCTTGTTCAGGTTATCAATGGTCGCACAAACAACAACATGCGATCCACTGCTGTGCACGGCAAAGCCACCAATTTCAACACCGTGCTTGTTCATGATGTTTTTGACGACCGGAGCCTCGCCAACGACCTTGACTAGCTTCTCGCCGGCATAGCGGTCTTGGTAGATTTGGCGGATGTCACGAGACGTCATGGGCGCCTTGAGAGGGATGTGAATAGAGGCGTGGATACCACGGAACCACGAGGCAACGTGGGGTGAAAACGCCACTTTGGCGCCAACATGGAAGCCAATTTCGCGCTCGTGGATGTGGTCAGTCAGACTGTAAGGGAGTAGGTTGTCACGTAGGTTCTCAGTGTCGTTCTTGGGCGACGGCTTCGTGCCGGCACCAGAGTAGCCAGAGATACCAAACACGGAGGGGGTGCCCGACAGGTAGGGGACCATGGGTGCGATGGCCAGTTGCGCGGCAGTAGCATAGCAGCCGGGGTTGCTGATGCGGGTGGCAGTGTAGATCTTCTGACGGGTTGTCAGTTCAGGCAGACCATAGGCCCATGAATCGGTGAAGCGGAAGTCAGCAGACAGATCGACGATGATGCTGCGGTGGTCGGGCTTGGTGGCGACGGCCTTGGCAGTGGCCGCATCGATGGCCTCAACAAACGGCTTGCACACACCGTTAGGAAGAGCCATGACCCAGCAGTCAACTTCACCGGACTGTTCGAGGCTGTAGACATCCTCAGTCGACAAGTTGTCGTAGGTGACCTTCTTCTTGGTGTAGCCAGCCAGTTCCTGGCCCTCGAGCTCACGCGAAGAAACGTAGCGCAGGTCTAGGTTGGGGTGAGAGTTGATAAGCTCTACTAGCTGCTGACCAGTGTAACCGCGAGCACCAATCAGGGCAACACGCGATGGTAGGTCGTTGGAAGCGTTCTTCTTGCCCATGGGGGGGTTAGGGTTGGTTGTGGTGACGTAGGTGCGATGAGCGCCACTAAGATGTCTAAGAGTTAGTGTTGTGAAATGTGGAGTTGTAGGCGAATCAAAGACTTACATTTGAGTGGCGTTGTAGATGGGACGGCGCGCAAAAGAGCTGTAAGAGCGAGTCTGCTGTCTAGCTGGTCGTAGGCTGCTGTTTCTTGTGTTGACATGAGCTGCCTCTCTGACACCAGGAGCAGTCAGTGACGCTCCGGTCAGCGAAGAGCCAGTGGTCTTGAAGTTATCCAGGGCTGCCTTGAGGCTGGAGTCGGTCTCCATACCGTACCAGAAGAGGAGAGTGCCGTTTTGGTTGAAGTGACCATCGGCCTTCTCGAAGAACCAGGTCAGGTTCTCGTCCTCGGAGCTCACGGTCCAGACTAAGTTAGGGTTGGCCTTCTTGATAGCAGAGAAGACGTTGTCGGAAACATTGCTCAACCAAGCAGACTTGGTCATGGTCAAAGTCGACAGAGTGGCAGTGGTGCTATCAGCAGCAGCAGGCAGAACAATGGCCAGGCAGTTGAGGGACTCGTCAAAGTACGCCTTGAAGGGATTCTGGCGCAAGTACGCGATGTAGCGATCAACAGAGGCCTCGGCGTCTAGCGCCAGGCGGTCGCGAACTAGGGCGTTCTTGAGCTTGTCAAGGCCGCCAAACTGTGTCTCGAACTGCTCAATGGTAGTGGCAACATGAACCTTGTCGCCGCGGCGGATTAGGGTGCCAGCTCCAGAGTCGGTGAACAGCTCCTTTTGGAGGTCCTGGGGATGGATAATGGCGACGGAAGAGGTGCGAGGCAGAGTGTCAAGTAGCTCCTTGATCTCCTTGATTTTGAGACGAGTGCCGTAGCGGCACCAGGGCTGGGACATAAGGTGGTCGTACTCTTCATCCAGGTTGATGGATGAGATCTTCTTGTTGGTCTCGCCGTTGTACAGACCACCCTTCTCAGACAGGTAAACAACCTTGAGAGGCTCCAGGGCACGGGCCAGCTCAGCAGCCGCAACGTCGGCGTTGACGTTTAGGACCTGACCATCAGTGGTCTCAGCCATGGAGGTTAGGATGGGGAGGTAGCCTTGCTCGATGGCGAGCTCGATAGGGGCCTTGTCGACAGCGGTGATCTTGCCGACAAACTTCCACTTCTCCTTGTCGAGATAGTCAGCAGTTAGAGCAGTGGTGATAGGGCGAGCCTGGACGCCGTGCTTCTCCAAAGCCTGAGTCAGACGCAGCGACTCGGTCAAGAAGAGTCTGCGCGCCACGCCGAGGGTCTTGCCATCAGTAACGCGGATACCCTCCTCGAATTGGGGCTCGACACCGGCCTCTTCCAGGAGCTTGTTGAGCTGCGGACCAGCGCCGTGCACAATGACGGGGTACAGGCCAAGCTTGTATAGGAGCCATAGGGCGGCGCATAGATCGTCAATGTATTCAGTCAAGATGGCGCCACCGACCTTAATGACGGCGAACTTCTGCGAGCTGACTGAGGTGAAGTACTCGAGGTACTGCTGACCCTCACGACGGTTTCCGATGCCACGCAGAGTCTGGGCCACGATGTCCCGCATGTTGTCCTGAGCTGGCGAGTTGAGCCGCGCAGCACTAGTGGACAGCTGGCGGAGCATAGCTACAGAGGGCGACACACCAGAGAGCCAAGTGAT
>RHDR01000134.1:0-55857 GCA_009806295.1 Davidsoniella neocaledoniae
ATGTAAAAGAAAAAAAAAAAAAAAAAATTGAAACAAAAATGATCTTGATACCTCGATTGAGGATGTCCTTGTCGTGTAATTTTTTTAATATGGTGAAATAAAGAATGTATGGCACTTTGCCAGCTGGCAGCTTTTGAAGACAAAGTGAGGAGTACTTAATACTTTGTGGGGCTGAGTAACCTTTTGAAGACCCCCTGCTATTTGTGCTGAAGTACCAACGTGCCGTGCTGAAGAGCAAAGTCCCAAATAAAGGCTTCTGCAGATTGATTGCGTGCCTGGCTGCATTCCGGTACTCTACGCCTAGTTCTCACTTGGCTTTTTTTCGTAGGCTAGAAATTCTTCTGATTATCCAAAACGGCTTGCCTACTTGATTAGCAAGCAAGAACAAAATTCAGGATACATAGTTTCATTATACATGTAGATTTTTTTTACAACAAACTCTGTGAAGTCGCCTCGTCTTTCCAAAGCAAAAAAAAGAAAAGTAGGCCATGGCACGCACTAAAAACTCCAATTCTTCCTTAGACCAAAAGATCCAGGTTTGAAAACGCTATCTAGCTCTGTTTTTCCTCTTCTTACTAAAACTAGGATTCGCTTCAATATTCTCGTTTCAGAGGCTTAAGACTCCGCTCTAGAAGACGAGAACATCGAAGAAAAAATGCGTATCCCGATTATCAAAGATGAGAAACCGTCTTGGGACCGACCTCCAAACTCGTTTCTTGGGTCTCAGTTCCTGTTCTCTGCGTCAAATTCTGCTCATGTCCTTGCTCTTTTTTCGCCCTTTTCTCGCAGTTGTCAATCGGCCGCCAAATTGCCGCCATATGCCGCGCTATTCAATCATTAGTTCATTAGTATGCCTAGGGGAAAAATATACCAAATGATATAGATGAACATTCTACTTTGGCAGTAAGCGCTTCAGATATCAATGAAGGCAATGATGAACATCTTGGTCTAAACTTTGTGTTTAATAATCAAATTTCGATTGAGGGGGAATAACTAGCTGAAATATGAAGTATGTAATTTTAACGATAACCACTCCAACTTACACTTTCTTGCAACTCAAGATATTTTCAAACTTGAGTGCCCATCTCAAACTAATCAATTCTGTCTATTTTGTCCGACTTCTTGTCTAAGAAAATGCCATTTTGGTGCTGTCAAAGCTACACATAATAGACATGTACAAGGATATCCAATTACATACAGATACATTTTTCAGTCTATTTCATTTATAGCTTAGAGGTCTTCTTTCTTAGAGTACAGCCTATTGTCTTATTATGTCACTTCACTCTTATATTGAAAAACATGTCATGATATTTCAAGTTAGATGTACTACCAATTAGTTGAAGTTAAGAAAAGTAAATATTTGGACTCTTTGGAGCTTTTTGGTAACAGGTTACAGGTTATTTATCTTCTATAACTATTATTGGTTTCTATAGTCTTTAATAAAGTTCTTACTACAGTTTCGAACTAAAGTTTCCGTATATATAGTTATATCTGTATTGCATTTTTTGTAACTGCTAAATCTTGAAGTTGGAATAAAAAAGAGAAAAAAGCTAAATACAAAGTCTAAGAAAACTTGGTTTTTGCAGCTAGCCTTTTTATTTTATTTATTTCTTATCTGGACTGACTACTAGATATATATATATAATATAGACTAGCATAAGGCTTTTCACTGTTTCTACAGTTCAGTCATAGCAATAAACATATTCATGCAGCTACAAAATGGTGACGAAGGTTATATGACAATCCAAAACTAATAATTGCACCTCTAGTGCACTCTTCAGCTTTGACTAAAAAGTTAGATGTTCTAGAAAACAATAGCTATGGGCTTTAGAAATTAACTAATGGCTTTTAGTTGTTAGGCTCTTGAACTAGCACTAGCTCCTTTATCTGGGATACTAACTTTTTTTTTTATCTCTTATCTCTATATTCCAATGCTTTAGTTAGTATGCCTTGTATAGATACTTTCTATTACTGTCATCTCTCTAATGAGCAACATCTAACGCAAATCAATTGTTTGCAGAAAAGAAAACTTTTAAGTCTTCTTGGTTACAAGCCGAGAATAATATCCAAATGTATCAGCTGACTACTCCTCTCTGCTTCTCATCTTCAGAGGGTTTAGTCTGACTTTGACTTTGACTTTTGCCATTACCTTTGCTTTTGACTTTGCCTTTGCCTTGGTTTAGCTAAGTTAAGCTAGGTTTTACCTTAGGCTCTTACTGGCCCAAACGCGAAGCGGGGCGAAGCCATCTTGTTAGTAATAAGATTTTGCTTGCTTCTTAAACAAGATATGCCTTTTTCGTCCTTAGAAACACCAAACAATTCCAATAACCCAAAGTGCACAAGCAGCCCAGCAACCAAGTAATCTCCCAACTAGGCAACTGCCTGGTTTTTTTGCGGCCCGTTCGGCAGCCTTTGACGCTGATTGGCGGCGTCTAGGATCCATCCTTAGGAAAACTTTCCACTAAATCTTGAGCTGGACACTATCTAATACAGTCCTTTTCCTTTCTTTAGTTGTGTCCAGCCGCGAAGCGGGGGCGCAGCCACCTTGTAACCTGTTATCCACGTCGAGTGGGGCTTAGCTCGCTCTCTCGGGCGGATGGACTCAGTCAGTGGCTTTGATAAACGCAGTTAGGCTTTATAGTAAGGGTTATTTACGTGCGTTTATGTACAGGGTTAAGTAGCGTTCCCTGTTTTCTGGGTTACTACATCAGACCTAACCCTATTATTTATGATATCAACAGTACATACGGCTATACCTAGAAACTCTCTGATACTATTTGCGATTGTTATGTATATAAATTCATGAAATGCGACAAGTAACCAAGTCAATGACTAATGCATTTAGTGTAAGTCTTTAGACTGTGAGTTGTAGAGAATAAAATGTAGACTATAAGTCAGATTAATCGAAGTCTCTAGAGCTTATCTCATCATGGTTGAAGATATATAGTTTGTATGCATCAACACCATGTCCAGGTGATCGTGATAGTTCACATTGCGTACCTAATATTCATATATATCCACATTACTAAGTCCCTATATGTATCTTTTAGAATCGTTGCTGTGCTGTTTTCTCAAATGCATCTTTCTTATACTCAGTAAGAAATATATAAAAAAAGCCTGAATATCCCGTTACTGATAGTTGTGAAGATTTCGCACAAGTTTTCAATTTTGTTTGCAGTTCCTTCCTAATTTGACAAAATAAGAGCACAAAATCTGCAAAACTTTCTTTGTTGGAATGACTCAATGTTACCAGCCAACAAAATCTACTTTTCTGCATGCTGAAAAGACAATTCTTACATCTTTCAACCATCATCAAACCTTCATCAGATCATCGTTCTATTTGATCAAGCCAATATGTTTTCTGATCGTCCGCCACGCACGTCGTCTCGTGCTCCAATACGTCCGCCTTCTTCAGCACCACCACGGGCGCAAAAATACTATTCTTCAGGCTACTTCCACCCAGAAGAACAGAGTCCATCATATAAGTTGTCCGGTAGTCACCGCAACCTACCCAGACGCATGGATAGTCCCATCTTGAAGGGAATTCTGGCTCCTCAAGCCAAAATTTTTTCATCATCGACTCCATTGGAACAAGCTGCCAGTTTCCGCGCTGCTATCCCTCCATCCATGTCAGTTCCCGAGCCGCTGATGGGCATAGATGCGAGCATCATCGAAAGTGGCTTGGATGGCTTGAGCAAAAATGACATTGAGGATGTTGTTGGTCCTTTAAAGAAAGCGGTTGATTTTCATCGAGTCTCATCTGAACGCCAGATGGCTTTGCTCCGCGCTGATAATCTTGCTCTTCAAGAACATATCATGAAGATATCACAGCAGCTAGAGAATGTGACGACCCAGATGTCCAAAATGGAGAAGAGCTATTCACAGCTTCGTCACTCACTACCTGCTATTCCACCGGAGTCGAACGAAGGCTTTGATCGTCAGCACCGAGATATCTTTGGCAACACATCGCCTATGGCTATGAACAACAACTATATGACTCAATCTCAGATACCCCTTCCCCCGCGCCATCGAGTGCCGTCAAACCAAAGCACTCTAGCGAAGGAGGCGTTCAGGAATAATGACTTTGAGCGTATATCAAAAAGCCCCTTTGACGATGGCACCCAGTCTCAGCATAGAGAATCTCCGTCCCGTCCACCCCCGAAGCGCCAAGCCAAGAGATACATCACGGCACATGATGTTGACCCATCGACATCTGCTCTCTCGATGTCTACCTATGGCCACTCTATATACGAGCCTCTTGTGTCCTCTACAGCTACACAATCCTGGTTCAACGATAGTGGCAATGGATATCCTACCAATTCTGGGGATGTCAACAAAACTGAAGAAAACACGGCATTCGACTCAGTGCGTAAGATGGGTCTGCCATTTATCCCGGCGGACAATAAGTTTGAGAGTTTATTCGCCGCTCCATCTTCTAATAGAGCAAACTACGATGCGACAACCCCGAAGAAAAATCTGCCGCTATTTTCTTCAGCTGCGACGTCTCGCAATCCCTTTGTGACGTCAGCACCGAAGGTTCCCATGCCATTTAGCACTTCTACATCTACCGACTCATTGCCAACATCTATTATCGAGCCGGAAGACGCCACTAATATTACACCTAAAGCCTATCTCGGCACCCCGATGACCCAAAGCGAGAAAGTTCTGCACACACGTGCTCAGAATCTGAAGATCAAAACCTCCAACCGGGCCGCCTGGAATCGGGATCAGAACTGCGAGCTGGCTAGTCTTTATAGCATTCGTACTCACAAGCTAATTGCCGATTTTCCTAAGACGTCCGTAGATATTATGCGTGTACCCGAAGCTCGTCTTGAACGCATTCTCGAAGAACTTGGCGAATCGCCGATAGGCTCTCATGTGCAGAAAAGACAGAAGCTACTCGAATGCACGATTGTTGGATTGGGCTTGGTCCCGTATTCCCAGGCGACAGATAATGACGATTCTCTGGATGGCTATAATGGGGAGAGAAAGAGAGTGTTTTCTATTCCTGATTCGGATGAGAAGCATAGTGAAGATTCGTCTTAGTTTAGTTTAGATTCTTTAATTCAGTGTTCAGTACGAGTACCTTCTAATGCATTAATATTAAAAACTTATATCCATCGGATGATACCTTTACACATGGACCACAAGTTTGTGGTTGTGATTTGACGGTGACCACGTATTTTGATCATGTTCCAACTAGCCAAGCCCTCTACGTGGGTACGTAGCACACGTGCTTGAAGACTGACAGAGTTCACTGATCATGGCTAGAGGATGTCGAGGCGACATATATTTCGAACTTCATCCTTACTGGCGAGTTGGGGGACCGGAATGGGCCTCAAGCAGTGAGAAGGGTACTTTATGTTCGTATAATTTTTTTTGCCTTTTGCCATTAATTACTCGTGCCGCCACATTTTCTGCCGCCTCTCATAGTTTAGGCAGTCGGGGGCAGTGTCTAAATTAGTCATAGCTAGCATTTATAAGCCTGACATAACCCTAACCATCAACCACTATTTTTGCGGTGAACTTCTCCGGCGTTCACGGTGATTGTGGCAACAGAGCAGATTGAGCCAACACTTCAATGCATGTAGGTAATATCATGACGTGGCTTCTTTTCCTTTTTTCTTTTTGTCAGTCCTATCACTGTGGAACACTATTTCATTGTATACAGTACTGTTATCTGAGAAATGATATAAATGGTTCACTTTCTATTGGGTAACATTGGGCTGACGCCCAGCTAAAGCGATAAAACAAGCCACGGACAGCAATGAGAAAATGACTGAACAACCTTTGACATGGTTGTAAGATGGAGAAGAGAAGAGCTTTAGGATACTTCTACATGGTGATTAATGTTAACCATTTCTTAATTTTTGTTTGATTTCATGATTATTGGCTGTAATACATCCAACCAACAGCCATTACTATGTCTGATAACCTTTGCCTACAGTGCAGTAGTCTTGCTATCGACGATTCAAATCTTATCATAGAACCTCCGCCACGGAGCTTCAAATCAACAAAAAGCGACCAGAAACCCACCCGTAACATAGATACCGGGCTTCTGGTCCAGGATCATCTCCCTAATCTTCGAGGCTTAGAAGCCTCTGTCTCTTCTAATGGCACGTCTTGCCTATTCTGCTCATTCCTGCGGGGTTGGCTTCTCAACCATCTAGACCAACACTCACCAGAGCCATTGACTGCTCAAATCTCGATCAGGGCCATATATCAGCGTTTCCATTCGTCTACTAAGACGGCGCCGTTGGATCTGCTGTTATTGGTGGAATGCGAGCCCGCGTCAGATAAAGTGCCAACGCAAATCATCTTTGGCGTGTTTCTACCGTCCAAGCCAGGGCTGAGATCTGCCCTAGAAGACACACTTGTGTCTACTCGCGAATCACTAGCGCGGATTCTTCAGGGAAGCCGGACTTCCAAGGTATTATCGCCATCGCTGTCGCCATCGCAAGATCTAGTCCTGAATGAGGCCGGGATTGCTGTGTTCCGTAAGGCTCTGGCTACTGATGATGCTCTAATCAAGAGAACCATCACCAATCCAGCACCACCCGGTGATGAGTTTTGGCCGACGAGACTCATTGAGATCAATGGCCCTGATAGTTTGCGACTTGTGCTCCGTGACGAAGTTGATAAAGACACAAAACGGGGATATTCTGCGTTAAGCTACTGTTGGGGGAACCGTGAGCAAGCTAAACAACAGTTGACAACTACTATAAACACTCTTGCCGAGCGCCGCCGTGGTATCCCGAGAAATTTGATGACTCGCGTGGTTCAAGATACAGTCGATATATGCTGCTGGTTGGGCATCAAGTATATTTGGGTTGATGCCTTGTGTATCATCCAAGGTGACAAGGATGACTGGGAACTGGAATCAGCTATGATGGCCGATGTCTACGGTAAAGCATATCTCACTATTGCGCCACTTCAGTCAACTCATTGTAACGAGACTTTTATCCACCGCAAGGTTTTTCCGGATTTGCCCGTTCACTTCACATCATCCAAATCCAGCAAGAATGCCGCCAAAAATTCAAGCACAGGAACTACGGTGTCTCTACGCTTCATCTCATATACATACTCTCCAACAACAGTTGTTTGGCCGCCGTGGAACTCGCTTTCACACGAACTGATGATGTCGCCTTTAATGCAACGTGGTTGGACATTTCAGGAGATGCACCTATCACGGCGTTTACTCTATATTCGCCGATCGGGTGCTGTACTGGCACAAAGAGCATCGGGCATCTCAGACCGTGACAAGAAGGTTGATATCGTACATAGGGGCACATCAACGGGTGCTGCTGACCTAGCTGCGGTAAAACTTGCCACAGACTCACACCAAGACCGTTACTATTACTGGCACAAGATGGTTGAAGACTACACCATGCGCACATTTACATTTAGCTCAGATCTTCTGCCTGCCTTGGCTGGGTTGGCATCACAATTTGCCAAAGTCTACAAGGACGAGTATCTTGTAGGCTTGTGGAAGAAGGATCTTCCTAGGCAGCTACTATGGACCGTTGACAGGAGCGATATAGACCAGAAACGCCAAGAAAGAGAGTTCGACAACGTGTATGCGTTAACACAACAGCTAATGAAGCCTGAAGACAACACAAAGAAGCGGCGTGGCCCATCGTGGTCGTGGGCCAGCCGTATCAATGGTGTTCTTTGGTACAATTCTGGCGGGCAGATTGACATCCACAACTGGGATGTACACATCGAGTCCACATCACTAAACAAATTCGGAGCCGTTGACCGTGGTTGCCTCACGATGAATACCACTCTTTTCGAAGTAGAGGCACTCCGCACACCAACGCGTACTCTTGCTCCCGACGGCACAAGCTTAATGGAGGATCGCTGGGTCTTATATGTCAAGGGGACCCAGAAGAAATGCTTTTGGGATATGGATTGGCGGTTAGATGAAGAAAACTTGAGCGATGTTCCATGGCATGAGATACGTATAGCTAGGATATTGTCTGCTCATGATTATGACTTGGCGCAGAAAGCTGGACGAGAGACACAATATAGCCTAGCGTGTGGGCTAGCTCTGTGGAAGTTGGGCACTACCAATGAATGGCTCCGTATAGGCGTTGTACAGGTAAGGCTGGAGGAAATGACACGACCAGAAGTTGATGATTTGTTCAGAGACTCTGTAGTTCAAACAGTGAATGTTATTTAAGTATTTAAGAGGCCGTCTATAAGGAACAAAGTGTTACACAAATAATAAACACCAACTACACGTGACTATGACCCTAACCCTAGGTACTTTATGTTGGTATTAATCAGCAAGAAATGGTGTAATTCTGATAGAGGGTCTCCGATGTGAAGCTTAAGCTCGAGCTTTATAAATGATTCGGTTATGCCGCATGATCTTATACTTGGGTTTCTGCTCTTTTCTTTTTTTTCCCTATCTGTCGTACCCAACTTTACTTCTTCTTTCTTATAAAGTCTAAGAGCTACTTCGGGCTCTTACGCATAAAATAAACTCGCCGGCAAACCCCTCACCCCGACAGCAACTTCAATTATCACAAGCAAAGCTGTTAACATGACTTACCCGCCAACACTCCAGCAGACAGAAGAGGAGTATCTAGCCACGATTATCAAGGACTGGTGCATCGGCAATGGACTGTGCATCCGGCCGCCACCAAGTGTGTTTGCGCTAGAGCAGGATCCCAATGGAGTTTTAGGATGCCATGTGCCGGTGACGCTATTCCCAAGTTCGTTCCCGCGCAACTGCTTTGAACAGGCACGCAGTGTGCAGAAGGCTTATAATGAGCTATATATACGTATCAGCCAAGATGAGCGGTTTTTGGAGGATATTGTTAAGCAGTAAGTTGTACTTGGGTGAATTACAACGTATAGAGAGGCGGATGTCGGTTACTAACCATGCAAATAATATATTAGGGTTGAGGGCGATGAGTTTACCGTAAATCTGTGGAAGATCCATGAGAGAGTTCAGGCCGAGGGCTATGTTCAGGTACGGTTCGCAAGTCTTGGTGGTTCATTCAACTTGCTAACAATATATAGCCTCACGTTCTAGGCCTTTTCCGCTCGGACTACATGGTTCATAAGTCAACAACGGAGGACGGCAAGACAAAACTGCAGCCTAAGCAGGTTGAATTCAACACCATTTCGGTCTCCTTTGGCGGTCTTTCGTCCAAGGCAACTCAACTTCACAAGTAAGTCTATCAGTAATACGCACACATATATATGTATACATACTATGGCATGACCTTTCGCACATTGATACTGACCCTTGATACTCATAGATATCTTGCAAACATTGAATACCCTTTGCTCCAAGATACTCTGCCTCGCAACACGCTGGACGTTCCTCTTAGCACCAGCGCCGCTGATCTAGCAGCTGGTCTACGTAGCGCTTTCAACGTCTACAACGAGACATCTACTGCGTCTTCATCACCATCTCTCCCGCGCTGCATTCTCTTCATCACGCAAGACGGTGAGCGCAATGTCTTCGACCAACGCACCATAGAATACCATTTGACCCACGATGCCACGGCGCCTATCGCCGTCTTCCGTCTTCCCATCTCACAAATCCGTAAGCACACACGTGTTGCAGATACCCCCAAGCGCGAACTGCTCTACACGCTTCCGCAGAACCCAGGAGCTGCTGTTTTCGAGGTTGCAGTCGTTTACTTCCGATCTGCCTACGATCCCAGCGACTACCCCGTTCCCGAGGTCTGGGAGGCTCGGTACCATCTAGAACGCTCCAATGCTATTAAGTGTCCGTCTGTCCTGACGCAGCTGGCCGGGTGCAAAAAGGTGCAACAAGTGCTAGCCACGCCACCAGCTGATGCTGAAGCTACCACGGCCCTAGGCACCTATGCGAACGAGAATGCACAGGAGACAACTTTACTGCGCGACACGTTCACCAACATCTACCCCATGGACACCTCGCCAGCGGGACTAGAAGCGCGCAAGCTTGCGCTCGATGCAGACAAGTGTCAAGCCTTTGTGCTCAAGCCACAGCGCGAGGGCGGCGGTAACAACATCTACCGCTCAGCCATCCCGGCCTACCTACAGAGTGTGCCCGAAGAGACGTGGGGAGCGTATATCCTAATGGAGTTGATTCTACCTCCGGCCGTGAACAACGTTATTCTACGGAACGGAAATATTGAAAAGGGTGATGTCATCTGCGAACTTGGCGTGTTTGGCACGGCGGTGTGGAATCATGTGACGGGCGACATCGCACATAACGAGGAGTCAGGCTACTTACTGCGCACCAAGGGCGATAAGAGCGAGGAAGGTGGCGTTGCCGCTGGATTCGGATGTATGGATAGCGTATCTCTCGTTAATAGCATCTGATATATAGTTTGATGTTGATGATACGTCAAATACGACATTAAAGCAGTTTAGAATAGACAAACAACATAGAGAGAGAAAACAAGATGCAAACCAGAATTCAAGCATGAAAGAAAACGGCGAAACAGCGCATTGAAAACCCAGCATGGCGACGTCAATACATAAGAAATATATAGAATACAGCATGGTACACAATGCCAAGAATGGTATGTTTTATGGCATGTTATTCCCCCCCCAAAAAACACCAAAGTCATCATGTTCGTTTAGTGCTCAGCATTCTCAACCTCCTCAGTCTTAGGGCGCTTCAGCACCTCGATAGAGCCTATATATATAACTAGTTAGTAACTTTGCGTCTCATCTGGGTCCTATCATTATAGGATGGAAGAGAAGCTTACGTTGAGTGATGTTAAGCGACGAGCGGGTCTTTCCCTCGGCGTTGGTCCATGAGCCCATGGAAGCCTCACCGTCGACGTGGACTAGAGAGCTGTATAGGAGCAAGTGAGTTAGCATTAGCGTTTCTGGCCATACTGAGGCAATATTAGGGCGCTTCTAGTTTCCCTATAAGGCAATCATTCTGTGCCCTGAAAGTTTCCGCCACCCGTCATAATAAGCGGCCCTAGGTCGCATAAGCTCGAAATCCAAGCTATCACGCCATATATTTACTATATATATATTTTAACTCACCCTTTGGCCAGAGAAGTCATGTACGCCTTCTTCTTAGTGTCGTTGATATCCATCAGCGAGATGACACGGAACCAGCTGGTGGGCTTGTCCTTGCCATGGCTGGTGGCCACAGTGTAGCGAGCCATCTCGTACTTTTCATTGCTAGTGGCAACGACTTCGGGAGTGCCAGCCAGATGGCCGATGAGCGAGATACGCGCCAGGTTCATAGGCGACGAGGTGCTGAAGGCGCGCTGAGCGGCAGCGGCCGATGAGAAGGTGGTGCGACGAGCAAGGAAGGACGACATTTTTGGATGGGAATATTGATCTTATGTGTGAATGCGAGAAAAATGTCAGAAACAAAGCTTAGGTTAATTTTGTTCAGTCCAGCTTAGATTTTTGTCTATGTCGGACTCAGTAGAAAAAAATTCACGAGTGGGTCGTGCAAGGCTGAAGCTTGTCTGGTGGGTTTCGGATCGTTGTCTGTTAAAGCAGAAGATTTTTTTAATTAGGGTCCGCATCGGGAATACAGAGCAGAGGAAGATAGTGTTTTGTTCTCTGCTAAGCTTAGAATGGATGACCTACTGCAAGAACTAGACAAGCTCGTGGGCTTTTTGGCTTTCTAGTGCTATGTCAAAGGAGGGGCACTGTTTTGTTTCGCTGTTGCTCGGCAAGGGTCTGACTTTGGTGAAACAAGGTTTATTTACATTTGTTGGAGGGGCAATTCCACTGGAGATGAAGCCAAAAAACGAGCGAGGTTGTTCAATAATGATGCCGGCAAAGGTCAAAATTCATAGTATCAATTCGGATCGGTGAAGGAGAAAGTTTAGGTATTGATATCCGTATTTGTTTATGGACGCGTTATGTTTTATGAAGGTCTCTCCCTTTGATTCCTTCAACGCGCGGTTGTAAGTCACATGATGGATGGGTTTAACCCTAGTTGTCGTATGATAACATAAGACGTCTTTTAGCTACTCAACCGTTTTGCTACAAGAGGCTACCTACATTGAATTTTAAACAAACTAGTCGGCTTGATATCATGGAATTCATTGTTAATCTGCACAAGATAACTCGAGCGCCTTTTGTCCTATGGGAGACAAAATACTAGCTTTGTTAAGGAATCCTTTGTTAGATGTGACCGTAATAGAGTCTATATAAGCCGACCAGTAACTTTTTGTATAATGATGACACAGCATGAAGTATGCAGCCAAGTTACGCAAGATCCTACCTATAAAGAGGGTAAAAATACAAAGTTCCGCGCTTTGTAAGTGCATAACAGACGGCGCCTGATGTCAGACATCCGTGTACGCACCCGGTTTCGTGACTTTTCTATCTACTTTGTGTTGTTTTGCCTTGGAACAATGTGTTTGTTTGATAGCTTGCTAGGCTCGCTTATGAGGCGTCAGTCCGGTTTATGCAAAATTGAAATTCTATGGATAGCCAGATATAGAGGTATATATATAACTAGTGAGTAAAGAAGGGCCATTATAGCCAACCAAGATGAAGGGAAACGCGAGTTAAGAATGTAAAACTTTCTATTTTGTGGCAGAAACTATACGTCTGCACTTGTTGAGTATCAGAAATAGATCATCTTTTCTGCCATCTTACTTGTATGAGTACTAACAAGTCCCCATGATTCAATAGTTGCCCTGAAAGTTCGCTAACAAATATAGGGTTTGGATATACATGGCTTTATTCTTTAACCCCTACCCACGCCTTACCCGATTTGGGGCTCAATAGAGATCCACCCTAGACATCTTATTGACCACCATTTTGGGAATGGAGGCCGTTGAGCAAAATTGAGCACGGTTCCAAAGCCAAAGAAGAAGAAGAAGAAGGAAGAAAGCAACTTAAACTATAGCCTTTTTTTATCATTTATGCGCGCGTTTGCGTCGACACTAAAAGTCAGCTTGCAAGCCGAGCTTCCAGAGTAGTAACCGAGAAAGGAAACGCATACAAGTATGAGTGTGACAGATATAGGACTTAGGTAGCATGAACTAAGTTGAGTGGAATCCTTTTGGCGGATAAGGATAGGCATTGATGTAGCATAAGCTAAGCTGAACAAGATCCTGTCGGCTCGGTAAGCTTGACTTTAAGTAATAGGATAAGTAAAGAGAAAGCTTCCGGAAAGGAGCTATGGTCCATCATAATCTAGTAGAAGAGAAAGAGGAGCGGATTATTCCGGCGTAGAGAAACGCCCAGAGAGTAAAGGGCTGGGTTTGTAGGTGAGTGACGAAGACGTTTTGTTGTTCTTGGAGTATGCTTTTTGGCCTAGACTGAGACTCTGGTGCTTTGATACCAACAATGACTAGTTAGTTTAAGCTACTAAGTACGTTTCTCCCTCCAATCACAAGAGATCATATCATTTCCGGTGGAAGGCTGGCTTTGATCTAGGAGCTGAGGATTTGAATTTGTTGAGACAAATCACTAGTCAACCTCTATATTAGGCGGCTATGATAATCAAAAGGCAACCATTCCGTCTGAGCGACCTTTAGAGATATCCCACGCATACTCAGTAGGAGACGAAACCCTGTAATGCTGTACGGGCAAGCTCAATAGAAAAAGGCAGCAAAGCGAAATGCCGCCGTCATATTGACAGTCACACGCCCCCTAGCTAACATTGGATTAGTGATTACTGCCAACACTGACTACACACGATCCATGACCGGAAGACAACAAGCAAAGACAATAAGCAAAGACAACAAGAACACACCCGTCTATGACTTATACACGCTACGGCGTCTTTCGAACGGATCCTGCCCTTAAAGATACGGCGTGGCGAAGCTGACTTGGCAAGCAGTTGGCTTGAGGTTTCTTTTTTGCTAGATAATGGTAGATCTTTTCTAGAAGGGATCTTCGTTGAGTCTGACTAGGCGTCAAGAATGAAACTGCTTTTTATAGCCCGCGGAGTCACAATCATGATAGAATGCCATGTTCAAATGCTTTCACTGGTACGTTTCAAGAACAACATCTTTGTGTATATATGCTGATACTGATATTGATAGCTTGACTCTTCTGTTCTATCAGTTTTTTGTTTCAGCATCAGCACCGTATGGCCCAGTCTAGACCGAAGTCTAGCGATATATATCTTTGTTATAATATCTTCACATATCATATCTGACGCCTACCCTTGACTAGAGGCTAGTCTATTGATAGAGAGTCATCGCTGGAATAGCAGAACACTAGAGGTAGAGAGACCGAGAGATCTTCTCGACACTTCTACACCTTCAGCCAACAGTAGACCTGTGTGTATATATAGACACACGAGCCGGCTTCCATCCGTTGTCTCGTCTCTGATCTTTGTATAACTCAGCGAGGCAGCTTTCCGTCGACTAGTTGCACAGTCATTCAGCACTACGATCTTACTCTGTGGAACACCAAGTTTCTATATCACATCACCTCCATCCCATTCTTTACTCATTGCAGCTTTGCTCTCTCTTCTTCTTTCCCTATTATCTGTTCCGGTTCGGCATCCAAAGCAAAGATGGCGCCGCCTGAGATCATCGACATGTCCTTTTTCACACAGCCGCCGACGGCCAGATGGTGCCTTCAATAACCGGCGTACCAAGCCAACCCAACACTCTCCTCGCCAATCTAGTCTGCCGGCTAATCTTTGGACCCTGTGCACTTGCTGTATGCCTCGTGCCTCTTCGTCTACTCATCCGCAACGGCGAATTTGCAGCCGTCGTATTTCTAGTAGTCGTTATGCTAGGCACGCTACTCTTCATCATCGATGCCATTATCTGGCCAACACAGGACACATCACACTGGTTCGATGGACAGGGCTACTGTGATATACATATCTACGTGGCTGCACAGACGACTATTGCTGCTTCGGTGTTTGCCATAATGCGTAATCTGGCTACTAATATCAACTTGCTGAGGGCAAGCCCTTTGAGTCCGCGGGAGCGCACACGCAAGAATCTTGTTCAGGCCTTCATCATCTTTCCAGCTCCCTTGGCACAGATAGCCTGGAGCTATCCACTGTCGACTAATCGCTATCTGATCGTGCCGCTGGCCGGCTGTGTTGTCCAGACATATAGTTCCTGGCCGTACTTTTTCTATATTGTGCCTCAGATCGCCTTCCCTCTTGGCACTGCTATATACGCCTGTAAGTAACCCCCCTTCTTCTTCTTTTGTGTCTGCTAGTTAACCACCATCGATATTTTCTTCCGGCTATCCGATTTAGTTCTTGTCTATATCCGTTTCCGTAAGCTACGTGCCGGCACCGGTTCCGCACTAGCCAACTCTAGTAATCCTCTAGTGCGGTCCCGAAGCAATCGTGCGCGTCGCCGACTTTACTTCATGAGCCTATCCATCTTGATCCCATACATGCCTCTATCGTTGTTCATTGCCGTGCGCAACATCATACAAATGCTCCCACTCAAGCCCTTTGACTATGACGAGATTCGCAACGGTAATGCGGGTGTGCCGTGGAACTCTGTCGTCTATATGACGGGCGAATGGGCTGGGTTTTTTGTCGTCAACAATAGCTGGCTGTTCCCATTATGCGCCATACCGATATTCTGGTTCTTTGGACTGACAACCGATGCTATCAATACCTATCGTCGGATCCTTGTGCGTCTCGGATGTGCCCGTGCTTGGCCATGGTTGCAGCTTGAATATACACCTGATAGAATCCAGCAGCCGAGCTGGATCGGGTCTGTCTTTAGAAGCCGGTACGTTCTTTTCTATCTTCTTGTTTCGTCTGTGACTATCTTTGCATATGTTTAACTAACCTGACTCCCTCTGAAATTATAGGGCAAGTCGTGATCATCAAATGTCCGAGATCCACGGACATCGCATACTAAGTACTGGGTCGTCTATGGACTCACATGAAATCGAGAAACTGCGCCGCCAGCAGCATATGCGCACGGGTTCTGATATCTGCGCTGATATCTCTTGCTCTTCATCCTCATCTAATCCCGTTATCTCTGCGTCTTTTCCCGTTCAGCCGGCTCCAGTTCATGTCCACCCAAACGCCAACAATCACCCAAGCTGGGATACTATGGACTGGCATGATGTTGCTAATATGGGACCCAATTTTTCAGTTGGAAATATGTCTGGTGGAGATCGTGATGTCGAAGTGTTCGATCTGCAAGCTATGCGGGGTGATCCCGAGAATATAGTTCATACAGCTTGTTGGGTTGGTGAGCCAGACCTTGAGACTGGACTTGCTTCCATGGATCACCAGACGAGTTCTTCTTCTGGCCAGGCCGTCAAAGTTGCAATTGAGATTGCTTGTTGCTCAGAGAAATTGCCCGAGAAGTAGTTGGGACGCAATGGGAGGAAGAAGAGGGGACGGATTTGTTCTCTATACTCACACATAATATACACACATTCACAGTAATACCACACATGACTAATATATAGTTCTTTTTCGTTGGAATCCATTAATTTAACAACATAGCTTTAGAATAGCCATATGACCTTGTTGGTTACTTGCTATGAGAAATACACTAAGAAAAAACAGAATAACGCCGCGCCATCTCGCCTTTTAGCCAAAGATGTGGTATCAAGAAGGGGTTTTGTAAAAGAAGTGCTGAGAAACAAAGAAAGATGTAAAGAAAATGATAAACATGCTGTAGATAATAACGAGCGAAAAAGGAGAGATGAAGTACTGTGTCAAAGCCAGGTTCTATACTATGGCGACTACTGGCTTGGGTGTATCTGGCTCATCTTGTGGAACACCAGACCCAGGAGTCGTTGGAGACATTTGCCCGGAGATTTCAGGATCGGGTATTTGTATATCAAGCTGTGTTGGATGATGTTAGCAATCGAATAAACTTGTGTTTTTTAGAAACAGAGAGAACTTACGCTCATGTATCCCGTTAATCGTAATGGAAAGATCTTGGCCGGGTTACTTCTTCCCTCTACTTCTGCCAAGCGCGCCATTCTCTTATTCCAGTTCTCGATCCAATTCTCGATGCTGCGTAGTCTAAGCTTGACGTTTGTAACTCCCAGATCTTCCCAGATCCAGCCTGTCAATAAACCAAGTGCGCCATCAAGAATATTGCGTATACTATATGGGTTATACGTCTCGACTAGGAAAGAATTGATACGCTCAATTACTTGCCGGAATTCCTCTTCAGACACTCCAGCGGGATCCAGAATTTCAGGGTAAAGATCGGCAAAGGTTGGTGCCACATCACCGACAACCAGAAAGTCACGATGAATACGGATAATGCGCGTAGTTTCATACTCTGGTGAGTCTACGGGCACATATACATTTGGGTGCGGGAAGCACGGATGCAGCGGACCCCATTCCTCTCCATCATTGGCCTCTAGTTCCTCACCCATAATAGATGAATCGGACGAAGATATAGGAGAGCCAAGTCCGTCGAGTGACATTCTGAGATCTGACAGCGGCGGAAGGACATCGGGGCCACGTTCCAAGTCGCGCGAAAAATGAGCGCCCGCAGCAGTTGCGCTGGCGTCACCAGCGGTATTTTCGGTCATGCTGGACGATGTGATGTAGATTTCGGGTGCCTTTCCTTTACTTTGTGGAACTGAGGTAGGTGTCGGAATATCTGGAGTGATTACTCGTGGATACAATGGAGAATGCGGAATCTGTAGTCCTGGCGAATTGGACTGTGAGCCGGTCGCATTGAGGTACTTCTGATGAGCCGAAACTACCGAGTTGCGTTTTTCCTCGTATGAAAGTCTGATTGATCGCGGCAACGAAACACGATGCTCCGAGTAGCGATCGATTTGAAGATTCGTACGTGCTGAAGAAGTAGAGGCAGCAGCGTTTGGGTTCCTGATCTGGCGCTGTTCAGATAGCGAAAGCAGCGGCGAATCAAGCGGGACGGAGCCGTCTGGTGCCGCCGTTGACTTGAGACGCTCGAGATCTGGATGATTCAGTGGCACCGGCGGTGGCGGCGGCGTCGATGGTCGTCGTTTGCGCGGAGACGCTTTTTTAGGCGAAAGCAGAGACGCGGCGTTCTTGGGCTGGCGTGGCGTCGAATTGCTTGGATTCCAGAGACGAGCGGCGGCTGGACGCGAGCGGAAACCACCAAAACGGTTCTTTGGAGACGCAGGCACGACAGCGGGTGCTGTATTAAGCGGCGCAGATCGCGGTGAGAAGGTTGGGCCGACAGAGTACGATGAGAACTCGAGAAGTTGCGAGGGGTCGGCAGTAGTATATTCTGAATTAGTAGGCGGATCGTGGGCTTCGTTGTCACCAGCCGAAATGATGTATCTATTATGGTGAATATTGTCGGTGTCGATGTTGGCGTCAGTGGCGTTTTTAAAGGAGTTCTGAGAAGAGGCTAGAGGCAGAGCAGCAGAAGCTGTTACGGAGGCTGACTCTCGGTGGACGGAGTGATGCAAGGCGTGAGAAGCCGTGGGAGATATTTATCGTCGGCGGCTGCTGGATGGACCGCAGACGCCTGAATCGGGCAATATGAGCTAGACGATGTGAAACCGGTCACCGGCTGGTGCTTGAACTGGATGCGTCCGCAGCAGGCCTGTAATGACAGAGTATGGTTGACGACAGGACTGGAGTCTTGGGGGCTAAAGACTCTATATCCGGGCTTGTTCTGCGTACGCCGAATCTGATTGAGAACCAGAATAACAAGTGCAATACTAATGAAAGCTACACAAGAGACCGTCGAAGACAATAACAACAACGACAGTGAGGAAAATCGCAGAGGCAGGAAAGGAGGCAGGATCGAGATCCAGGCGTTCGCTGGAGATGAGTATGGTGTCGATTTGGTAGATACGTGCCAATTACGGCCAATTTGCACCCGGTCTGGCGCGTGTGGCGTTTTGGCCGACCAGTGTGGCTGTAATTGTGACGGTCTTCCACAGATAGTACCGAGTTCAGGGGTGGCTACCGAGACTGTTGCAATACTTATTGTAGAGCGACCCAGCATTTCGGGTTGCTTCTCAAGGAGAGCAGTAGTTGACTGAGAGAATAAGATAGTTACAGTCGTGAAGAGAGTATAAACGGTCGTGGCGACAATGGAGTCATGCAGCTAGGGTGTGATCTGCTGCTATATTAGGGTGCAGCCAGAAGGCGGTCGGAGCGTCTGTTCGTTTATCGCAAAGCGTTCAAAATAGAGGCTAGAAAAGGGCGTAAAAATCAGAGTAAATTGACGGAAATAATATTGCTGAAGAGACGAAAAAGAAGAGAAGAAAAAAGCGCGAAGATATTCAGGCAAAACGCCCCAAATGGTTGAAGAGAAGTGTACCTTCTTATCAATAATCGAATGTCGGGACAAATATACAGAATGTGTCTCGAGTGTTGCAAGCTAATCCTTTTCGCGACCTACCCACAGACTATGTATGCAGTTTTGCCTATTGAAGTATTGGGAGACGAGACAGGAATAGAAACACTCTGCGTTCAGGAACCGAACAAAAGGCAGATCGTTGTGCCTATATACCGGATGGCGAGCCAATACTGTAAACAATGATACATGTATGTACAATAGAAGGAGGCAAATGTGGCGCTCGAAAGTTCTCGTTTTTTTGCAGAATCGGCAAAATTAGAAAAAAGCCCCTTCTCGCCGCGATGATGTCGTCACCTGAAAGATATCCTCGTGTGCTGATGGGCAGGATAGAAGCTGGGCGTAGGAGGCGAGTCGGCAAAAAGCAGAGACGACGAGTTAAAGTCAGAAGCGAGTTAGACTAGCGGTTTCGTTCCATCAAGGACGACATGTAGCTAGTTATTAAGAATGAGTGAGATATGACGATATTAGTAAGAAAAGAAGATATCAAGAAGAAGAGAAATGTGGTAGGTATGACAATAAGTATGTAATAAAGAAAGAACTCCAGAAGAAGAACTTTGGCGTTTGTTGTGAAATATAGCAAAACAAATGATGTTCACGGGCAATTATACGGCAACTGCTCTTTCTATGCTCTCTTCCCAAACAGAGACTGGGTTTAATTATCGTCTCTTCTTTCCTTTCCTTCTTGTTTCTTTTCCTCTTTCCATTCGGCCTGAGCGCGAATCATACAATCGGCAGTTGCACTTTCCGTTCGTCAACTCCGTTCAATGTGTCGTGTTGTTCTTTCTCCTCTTAAGATTGAAAATAGCCGGGAAATGCAACTTCAGCCTCTTATACTCTCAGCCTCGTGAAAATGTAAACAAAATAACAAAATAAGTCGCTCACTGATAAATATCTTCATGATGTTCATTGCGGAAACAATAAACATCTAGCCCTCACTACAACGTTTTGTTCCATTCTATCAGCTTTCCCCCTGTGATTGCGATCAAAATTATCTCGTTTCCCATCTCTACTTCAATTTATTTTCAGCCCATTTGCTTCGTTCTCTCTTTTTACCTACGCCATATAGTCAGCTATCTGATAAATTAGCTTAACAACAGGGCATATCTTCACTTGATTTATCAGTATGTCCCAACCCTCGCAATAGCTAAGGCCTCAAGATCCCTGATCGGTCACTTCCGTTGGCTTGGGATCCCCTGCTTGTGGGAGGCTAGTTGTATTCCATCTATCACAATTACATGTACATGTACATGTATATTTATACAACTAGTACACATACATTATACATATAAATATATGTATATAGTTCGGCTCTATATGCATGTCCTTACATTTACACAGCTAGGCCTGCGTCTTTTTATCATGTCATCTTACCAAACGCAAAGCTTCCTATCAAAGCTACTGGGAGTGGTGAAGATATATGATATTGAACATCCTATCTCACAAACACTTGGAATTGGGATACAACATTGCGTTTAGTTCGCGTTGTCCCACCGCTTCATAAATATTTCGTTCATTACCTCCATTTAGCCACTTTCCCGGTATCCTAGGGTATTCCTTGTCAATAGGGAATAGATTTGCTCTATACTATTATTACACGCCCTTCCTTGTCCATAGTTGGATCATTCTAATACATCAACTTCAGTTGATAACATCACATTCGTCGTCATAGTCATGGCAAGTATTCATAAGTATACATATGTATGTATTAATTCACTTAGGCTCCATCTTTTTCTCTTTCAACAATTCTTAGTGTCACAACGAAGCTAGCCACCCAGGTCTTTCTGTCACACTTTATTTAATTATTTTCTTCAAATTATATAGAGCGACCATCCATGTTTACAGCCAACCACGACAATCTATGGATTTATATCTAGTATCAAGGGCTATATTGACATTTCCATATCGTGTAATTATAAGGAAATGAATAAAGTTATTGGATGTATTTGCCTACCAGCGTGATGTGAGTACTTGGTCTATATACAGATATAAACACAACCTCGCTCTATTTTAGAGAGCTAAGAGCATCCAGTAGAAGGAGGAGTTGGGGACCTATAATGAACCGATTTGGCTATAGTAAGCCAAAACAAGGCTGTATATACTTACCATTGTCTTTATTTTACAGAGTTACCCCAAGAAAGCCACTCAAATACATGTGTTATATTTTCTAATTTCAAATTGTATATAACAAGAATTACAATCTAGTAGCTGATGCACTGAAGTATATTCTAAAGTACTCAGCTTGTCTCCATCAACTTTATTCGAAGAGCTGTCTAGTTAGTCGATCAATATCCAATGATCAGCTCCTCATATCGAGGTCATACGACAGGCTATGACTTCATAACTACTTCAGCATCGATCCACTGCATGGCCTTTCCGCCAAATAGTCGAATCTAATTCGGGGCCGTATGCGAGGCCCGTTACTATCGGACAACGTGGATACTGGAATTACGCTGTACCTACCATTGATTCTCATGGCACACTAGGCCTTCTCTTTATGTCGTGATACAACTATCCCATGGACAACTGACTCACCATCTCATTCTATCCTACCAAAAGGCACCGAAGATGTTGTGGGGTATGACAGAGCCAAAAAATGATTTAACGACATCATTTACGTAGTGTATAACTACTTGGCCTGTCCAGGCAAATCAAGCCCGAGCGTTCGAGTCATACGTTCCATTCATATAATTCATTCAGTATCTGCTATCAAATGCGAGTCTGAAGATGTTCATATATTGACAAGCGATATACTTGTCCATATCGCTACTTTGTTACTTCGTGATTCCGAGCCCAGGTATCACGGCGCTTTTACCACAGTTGCGGATTGGAATAGAATCCTGAAGAATACTTTCTATTATGAAGTTCCAAGTGTCGTTGGATGATTCGTATCACGTTATGTTTCCGGATTTCTTTCTAGGTCGGTTATTCTCCATTCACCGCCACGTTAGATTTATAGGGTGGAGAACGGATACTGGCATAGAACTGTATTTGATAGCGAAAGGGTGTCCATCTCTCATAGACCGTATACTTAGGTCTGATATATTTATTTGTTGCTACTAGAATGGGATTACAGTTTGATATATTGACCAATTATAGCTAAGAGCTGTTATCATCACCAAAGTATTGGTATCAAGTACAGTTCACAGCATTGTATACAAAGACTTGGCTTAGATACCATTTGTGGAGATTTAGATTGGTCACAGAATCTCGTCGAAGCCATCTGATTCATGCGTACTTTCTTTCTATGCTAGAAGATGTTAGCAAGCAATGTAATGACACAAAATTATATAAAGGCAGTCGTTATATCTCGTGATGATTTCTACTCACAGCCCTCAATACAACACAACACAGCAAAGCAACCCCTTTATGAGCAAGCCCCATTCCCAAACTTAATATCATACTTCACCACTGCTTGATCCCTTATCATGTTATTCTCAATCCTAACCCAAAGAAATATCTTATTGATACTTTTGGACCATTCTAATAGCTGGAACTATCCAGATCACCTACCAGAACATGATGTAGTATGTCAAAGCAGTCATAAACATGCATCATGGATGTTCAACGACAAGAGCTTTGACTACGATGAGGCACCTCAACTGAGAACAAACAATCGATACATTGATGTGTCTTGGTTTCTCAAAGATTTGCTAAAGAACCCAGCACATCCCACTATGGCACTAAATCCTTATATCTTCGTGATAACAAGTACTTCGATACTCCCTGCTACGAATGGCGTCCATGTCGATAGCACTGAAGCTGTTGCTTTTTTCAGATTTGCAACTATAAGCCAAAAGCACCTCAGCCGAGTTGATGGTTGGGTCCCCAGTACCAGTCAGATTATTATTGTGAGCTTTGTCAACAAGGACTCGTTATCTCACTTGATACGACGATGCCTAGCCGCGTTCAACGATTCTATGGGGCATTCAGTCAGCTCAATGAAACTACCATTCAACGTTTCGGAAACAGAGTACAGCCATGTGGTGTAAGTACTGGCATTATAGTTTAACTTATCTCATAGAACTTGTACCTGACAGTTGACATAGGTATATATCAACCCTTTCTAGTCTTCACTCTTTAAGATTCATCTTGAATATGCAGCACGTAGTCTCACAACAACAAATCGTCCAAACAAATCAACAGAGGGCATACGAACGGACATCCAAGCGCATATCGTCCCCATCGTTGGTTTCCATAGCCAAATCAGCCGCCAAACAACGACAGATAAATGGCCCACGCCAATTCAAAGTTCACGGTATCAAGAAAGAGAGAATCCTCAGAAAGCCACCAAAGCCTAACCAACCACCCCTAATCGATGGCATCGAATCCCAGCTCTATCTCGCATATATGATGTTGCCACCGTATGTCCGTATCGGGATCCAATGTATTCTCACACTGTGGCTATCAGGCTGCGTCATCCTGCCGTTACTTATCCTACGGCTCGTCCTTCTTGGGTTTATGCGAGTGTTCATATGGCAGACACTGGGAATCAGACCGTCTAAAGGAGCAATTAGGCATTCTACGATTACTAGCACTGATGAAAAAACATCCTATACCATTTGATGGTGTCTATAAAAAAGGCGTCTAGCTATACATGTAGTTGTACGCAGGGACGGTCAGAGCTCTTTTGCAGTATATCATTTTCAGCCGTTGGTGCTTTTATTATAGGCTCTGAAGCTGAAAAGAGTGCATGACAGACACGAAAACATATCTGTTCAGCTTTAGAAGCTAACCAATATGTCTTAAAGTCTTGGTTTTCCTCCGATTATAGATACTATTTTGTTGATAGAGCTATTAGGGGTCTAGAGGGGATATACCATCCTATTGGATGAAGTCCCGACTTTGGCTTCACCATGTTTCATTTTTTACGATTTTTTTCTTGCAGTACACAATTTTACGACAATATAGTTGATACTTGTACAAAATCATTGTTTGTCACCACGAATCATACTGTGAGTGCTAGTGCGTTGGGCGAGAATACCCTTGTGCTGATGAGACAGCTATGGTTTAGACAAGTTTATGCACACCATAGTGGACATAATTGTATTTAAAGAGCAGTATCTGTATACTAATCCAATAGGAAGAAAACTCCCGATGAATGGGCAGTGCAAGTCACCGTTTGTTGCAGGGAAAATGAAGAAAGATGAATTATACAGGACAGGTTAGACATTTTGTGATGAATTGTGATACATCTAGGGTTAGTGTATGATGTCAAGTTCATGCAAGGTAGACTATACAGTATACAGATATCATTTTCACTTGTCATTTATTTTCGAAAAAGTCAACTAAATACTTCGAGCAGATTAGTTATTTTCGTATGAACCTTTGTCTATTGAGGATACAGACAGTGTGTTTTCAATCACCTTTCACGATGTTTCTCTATCTCGACCCATCCTCAGGTTAAAACTCTTCTTAACATTTCAACTATTGATTACTATGTATCATGGACGATTTTCTTGACTTTTCTTTTGCCCTGTTGTCCCATCTGTTTAATTAAACAATTCTTCTCGGTGTCACTTATACTTGCCAAATTCAAGTTCCAGTTCAAGTTCAAGACACTTGGATGTGGCGGTCTGATGTTCTGTCTAGGTTAGTGATTCGAGCAACATTGTACAGTAGTATCACCAAGTAGAACTAGTAATACTATATATTTAAGACAGCCCTAAAGACAAGAACGAGACAGCTGCTATCTTGCAACTAGTTAGGGTACAAGATTGGCAGCCCAATATCTCGATATTCTTAGGCTGAATTTTTCCAAGGTATGCTAAAGCTGATTTCTTTTCACAAAAGTATGAACATGATGACTACGATAGCTGTGTTCGCCGTGTTAGTAGTTATTATACGATTATGAGAAGATGAAACCGAAATAATTGTTGTAAAATAAAGCCCAAGAATAATTGAACCCGGTATATTTTACAATGTTTTCGGCTCACCCAACTAAAAATAAAAAACTATCAAACTCGGAATACAATGAAAACAACAGGCAAGAAAAGAAACAAAGTCTCTTGCAGTTAAAGGCAAAAATTAGCCTAGCTTCGTTTGCAAGCATCTATACACGGCTAAAACTATTGCAAATGAGAGTGCTCTATCCCTTGGGTATTTGCTTTTTTACTAAGCAGGGTCTCGCAATGTTTTGATCTACATGTAGACGGGGAAGGCAAACGTGAAAAGAGAATTAGATGAGCCAAGTAAGAAAGAAAATCCTTGCTGATTACTAGTGGCTACTACATCTATGGCTGCTATAGTTGTACATATCTGTACTTGTTAAAACTGAAATATATTGGTGTGAAATCGTCCGTGTGACTGCTGCTTGCTAGATTATGCCAGCTGTGCTTAGCGTCGACGGCTGATGTCATAGGCCGCAAAGACCCTAGTTTCAAGCACCTACCCACGACTATTATACTGTACTTTCCGCTTCTATCTGCTGTAGCGCAAGAGTCAGTGTTGAATAAGGCCATCGGTGGCTGTCCGTTGGCTGCATGATGTGATATAAACTATGGGTGTATACGTAGCTAGATAGCGTGATTTTGTTAACGCTAGTCCCAGCCACATGAACTTATTTAGGCTTACTGTTTCCGTTTTACAACACTTTCTTGAGATTTGCGTAATATATTCTATAATGTGTGCATGTTATCCAATATGAATAGATTCCTACATCTTGAGACTTGAGTCTGTCTCTGCGTTCAAGGCTGAGGCTTCAACCTCAGCAACTGTTTTAGGAAAGACAGAAATCAGACTTGGATGTTTGTAGAAATGAAAGTTGCTAGATCACGTTCATTCCAGTCATCGTGTGGTCTTGTTGTCGATAGGGATATGTGAAAAAAAAACATTTTCTATGTCGTAACCCTAGTGGAGGGTATGAGGCATTCCTTTAGTGTAAAATATCAAATACATAAATTGTAACTTTACTTATAATTGTACAGAAACTGGAATTGAAACGGAAAAGATAGCAGTGACGCAAAAGAACACATCGGCTATTTCAATGCCACCTTGATCAACTCTTTTCTAATTGAAGGAATAGTGGTGGCGGTATAATATTAGCCGGCAACAATAAAAAGAGGGAAGGTCAAGACTGGTATAAACACAATAAGCATGGGAGAAGACTCTACAAATTACGGAGGAGCTTTGACTAGCTTCTGCAAACAGTGTTCTTAGTCTCTTGTTTGGGCTTCTTTATTGTTGTCTTTCTTGTGTTCCGATTCTCCCTCATTTTCTTGTTGATTTCCCGGTTTTGCAACCAACAAAAGACGACGAACGAACCTTAGGGTAAGTCAGTCAGGCATTTTTCATGCTTTGTTTGGCGATGAAGCGGGAATGAGGTTAGCGCCGATTTGGTGTTAGTCTGAGTTTATTATTCTGTGCCAAAGTTGCGGAGGGGGGGGAGGGGGGGCCCTGGCCCTAGTCCCGAAAAAGGATGTAAGAGAATCCCTCTGGCTACAGTCATATTCTAAAGCCAGGGTCTAGTGTAAAGCTGATTTGAAGTATGTAGCAATTAGTTGTATAATAGCCTTTGCCATCTATTGTGGTTGCAGTTCCTCGTCACTCACTTACATGCACATATAGCGTTACTTCAAGTACATCTAACAAGACGAGAAACTGACTGCTGACATAATCTCCATGCTCATTTCAAATAAGTCTCTGCTGACCGTTTGCATTACATAGTTACAAAAAGGCAAATAGGAAAACCCTAGAAAAAGATGGCAAGATACTAGGGAGGGACGTCTTGTTCTAGTCGCCGTTCCAGTCAAACATACCCTATTAACACACCTGGCAAACACACTAAGAAAATGAAAACTAACGCCAAAGGGCTGCCGCATTTATTAGTGCTTTCTAGGGAATCAAACTGGCGACAGGCTGACCACTGCTGTAATCGAAAAGGATCGTCCTTCTTCCCTTTCTCTCTCTCTCTGGCTCGCCAACTTTATTCGATTTGTAGTGAATACGCCATGGAAAACGAGACAAAACAATGACCCTGCAGGGTGTTAGTGTCTCGATATCGCACGGCGATCGAAGACATCGGCTACGGACATATACCAAGTACAACAAGCTCTAATCACCTTTAGGGAACGAGTACCTACAAAGTGTGTATGACCTACTAAACATATTCCAACTACCTTATGCGCTTGTTTTTTTTGTTTGTTAACTGCGACAGTAGTTAGGGAGGGAAAGAGAGGCTTCGCTGGGTTCTGTTTCGTGGCCTGTTGTCATGTAATGTATCCAAAAAAGGTCATGTCATTGTAGATTGTCATTCTGCTCTGACTGGTTGTATGACTGATATACAGTATTTTTTTTCTCAATCAGCCAGAATTGGGCGATTAGCCCCTTGTTGGATGTTATATTGGATATTGGGCATCTCTTTCTTGGCCTCTCTCAGGACCAATAAGGGTCTGCTTGCAGAGAGTAAGACATGATATTTGGGGCCAAGATTTGCTACAGTTCCGGCCAATTAGCAGTCAAGCCAAGTAGTTGAAATAGAGCAGCTGAAAAGAGACCAAAACGACAGGAATATCAATGTATGCAAACTGTTCAGCATACGCAAGGGAATTGAGTTCAGTTTGTTTTCGTGTTTCGACGGGAACACCCATATAGACAAATGTATAACTAACTGTCTTTTGTTGTACTAAGGTGTGCATCTGTGCTCGTTTGGAGAAGCTCAATATACAAAGTAGAATATGAGACAGAACAAAAAAGAAAGACGCAAGACCGTTCTGAGAAGCAGAAATATCTTCGCCGGCGAAGATGCTAGGAATGCACGGATGCGTAGCATTCTAAGTCTAACACCCAACCAGACTTTTATTCTTCTCCATGCATCGTCTGTTGTTTGTGGAACTACAAATGGACCCGCACGAGTCCCATATCTTAAGTGTAAATCGTCCCAAGATCCTGTTCCCTCTCTCTACCTCCTCTATCCTTACTTCTGTCATTCTTTCCCTGATCTATCTTCTCTGGCTTGGATTGCTCCCTTCTTTTTGCCTGGTTCTCACAAGCAGCTGCCAAGCATTGCTGTCTCCGTTTGTTCTTTTCTTGTACCGTGGTCCTCTAAAAAGAAGATAGGCGAGGCTCAGACCAGCAGCTTAACGAAACTTCCAAAACGTCTGTGTGTTTGGCTCACATCCTTATTTCTGGGTTTCTCGACTATAACGACCAGCTATTATAGCGGAAATCGAAACCCGGTAGCAGAGCGAGTTGTAGTTCTTGAGGGCCATTCCTAAGGGGAAAGCTTACACAGCCGCTCTAGCGCCTTTTCTTGCTAGCACTAACTAGTGTAGATTCTGGACAGGCAGTCGTCGTCCCAAGTCACGGAACATCAAACCGTGCACGTCACAGTTGGCATATTGGCCCTCTTGTTGCCCCTCTTGAGCTTTCGATACTGCAGAGGCCCGGCATAGCCTTGTAGTTTTTGCTTCTATTCTGGCGCCACTTGCAATTGTGATACTGAAGGCCCGGGTCTAAGTTTGCTGGACTGACAAGGTGGCATTTAGTCCTCGTTTATTAACGATTTCGTCGTCCCACGATCTGCAACGCTTTCTTCTTCTTCTTCTTCTTCTTTCTTGCTATAGCTTCGTTGCTAGTTGGCTGTCCATTCCTTTTCGACGCACTCATTCCTTTCTTGTACTATCTTTTACTGCTAGTCCAGTCACAGTTTCCCAGCAACTGCCTTTGCTGATGCCATTCATTTTACCATTCTTTCCACGTTCTATCTATACTATCTCGAACCTCACTGTCTTTTGTGCGCCTCGACAACTATTGGCGAATATCGAGAAGACATCGCGTATAGCCCTTATTACGACTGACCCTCGTTATTATCGTGAGACTGTCTATCAATCTGCTGTCTTTGTTCGCCCCCGAAAGTACTGAACAAAGTCGTCCCTTGCATCCATCACCAATTTCTAGTTCTGTCTGTCACGCTACATTAGCTGTCAATCCCTTTTCTACCTTCATCCCGAAAAGAACAATATCGCCGTTTTGTGACGTATCACCGAGAACTATCGGCATATAAGTACACAAACGCATAAGAAAGAGAGAAATCAGCACCCACTCAAACGCCCTGCTCATCTCCAGATCGCAGCCACATTCTAGGCCGTTTGTCTCTCCTACACCCGCCAATAGCGACAGATTCGCAACCAGTTAGTTAGCTAGCCAGACTCTCGTCTTCTAGGCTTTCTCTTGAGTACTACGGCTTACCAAACGCACTACTGGTTATCAAGACAAGCGAGAACTTTGTCAGACCAACCAATAAGCCAACCGCCAGTGTCAACTCCTTGACAAGTGCGCAACCTGTACCAACATAAATACACACCAGAGTCCAGTAAGTAAATCTTGATACGACCAAAGCCTTTGCTTAGTCTCTCGACTTGACAGCTTCCTCATCCTCATTTCAAGGCGTATGATTAGCTCCAAGCCACGTCTGGAATTGTACTCGCTCTCAGGCTCTTCAGACCACAGACTAACTATCAACCTGTCGTTTTAGCTGTGACCAGAGGTTCTAAAAAGCAAGCATAGAAAAAAAAGGAAAATAATAAAAGAGATTACTGCAGCCGGAGAAAGCAGTTGGTTCATCTGCTTCCCGCGTGAGACCGACGATCACATATTGCTTTTCTTGGTAATTTTTTATTATTTTTCCTCTTGGTCTCTACAAACTGGCCGGTACTTTATTGCTTTTCCCTTGCTTTCTCCCGCTTCTTTTTTCTCTTCTCCCCGGCTCTAGAGCTTGCCTTTCTCATTTCTTTTGGTTCTTCTCTTTTTTCTACTAAGGGTCTTCAAAGTCACTGGTGTATAATACTGTCGATCTGCCCGGCACTTGTGCTTGTTTTTTCCCCTTCTATTTTCTTTTCTAAAAGATCGCCGCCTTTTGGCATACCTCGACTTGACACATTGTCAATCGTCGTTCTTTTTTCTTCTTTTCTCTTCTTTTCTTTTTTCTGATCTCTTTACGATTCGGCTTCTGCAGGCCTGGAATTTAGAAGTAGATCTGCTTTCTTGTGATACCCCCCGGTCTCTTCTAATTATGCCGAGCATCTCATCGACTTAGCCCGTCAACATATATTTCATCTTCCGCTATTGTTCTAATACCTTTTTTTTTTCACATCTATCCACGATGTTGCTCCCTCGGCTTGCTTCGTTTTGGACGTTGGTCCTTTGTTTGCTCGTCTTTTCTCAAATTTCGTCTGCGCACGTGGTGAGACGACAAGATGGTTCGACTTCGAGTATAGATGCTGTTTCAACATCAACTGCGCAATCTCAGGCCACTGACTCGGCCACATCATCTGATCCCGAGCAAACATCAGCTTCAGCTTTAGCTTCAGAACAGTCAAGCTCAGCATCTACCACTGTTAGTGCTTCTGTGAGCTCGTCAGCTGGTGCTGCTTCTATCCCCAGTGCTACATATACTGGAAGTCTTAGTAAGTTGCCTTATTGTTACGTTATTTTCTATTATTATTATTCCTGTACTAACTCATGGTTTATCATTAGCATCGCCCACTGCTATTCCAGCATCCGGACTGCCTATCAAAATTGCCGTCACACCGGCATTTGGTGTTGCCGGCGTCCTTCTTATGGCCGCTGGTGGTGTTTTGGCTCTCTGGAAGAACGCCTGGACCCAAGCTTTCCTCTCAAACGCTCTTCTCGCTAGTCTGGCCACCACGGTTCTCATTATCTACGTCATGGGTGAAGATGTTAGCAATGGCATTCAAGGCGCATACCTAGTTGCTGTGTTCCTAACCGGCATTATCTTAGGCGGTCTTTCCACATTGTTCCGTGAGATCACCGAGAGTCTCGGATGCCTCCTAGGCGGATTTTGCATGAGCATGTGGTTCTTGACCCTACGTAGCGATGGCCTCATCCAGAGCTCCGTCGGCAACGTCATCTTCATTGCCTCCTGGAGCGTGGCTGGTTGGGGCTGCTACTGGAGTCATTTGACCCGTGATTGGGCTTTGATGATATGCATGGCATTTGCAGGTGCTACTTCCCTAGTCATCGGTGTCGACTGTTTCAGCTGCGCTGGCATGAAAGAGTTCTGGGTATACCTGTGGGATATTCACCCGTCTCTGTTCATTACAGGCGTGAAGTTCAACCTGACCAAGGGTATCCGTGTCGAAAGTGCTGCTATCATCATCTTCTTCGTTGCTGGTATGGTTGGCCAGACCCGTCTCTGGAGCCAGATCAAAGCCCGTAAAGAGGCCAAGCTGGCCGAAGAGAAGGCTGCACGTGCTGATATCGAGGCTCAAGATGAGGCCGCTGGCCGCATAATTCAGGCCGAGATTGCCAAGGAACGTGCTGACTGGGAACGTACCTACGGAGACGTCACGAGTTTCCGCGATAGTGAATCCGAAAGCGCAGCCGAAAAGGAACGTACTGGCTCACAGGACTCGGGTATTTATGGCGTTGCTGCCATGGATCAAGCCAACCAAGCTGCCAATGGTTCAGAAGACGATCTTGTTGTTTCGCACCCTGAGCCGTTCGGTAACATCTCTGTATCGAGAAATGGTAGCACCGGCAGCAAGACTCCCGAAGTATCAACACCTACTACTATTGTAGTGACTCCCACAGCCGAAGACGCTCCAGAAGAAACTACGGAATCCCACCAACAGCGCGCCTCTCTTATGATGACGTCGGCGAATGGCCAGGATGTGATTGTCCGTGTCTCTAGAGACGACACGGTTCTGTCTCCTAGAATGACGCAGAACCTTGACGTTGATGAGCAGGCATGGGTTGCATCCAACACGATTCCTAGATATTCCACCTCCTCGCCGGCTCCGCAAGTTGTTCCTCTCCCTTTCAGAGTTATTGAGGAGGAGATGGAAGGGGAAGCCTCCGAGGTCAAGAGCACTGGTGGCCGGTCTTCGATTGCTACATTCAACGACGTTAACGAGGAAGTTTCCGGCCCTCGTCGCCAGTCAGTGGCTAGCATGAGACGCATGTCTCAAGGAGCTCGCAACGTTCTTCGCACGGTTTCTCAGCGCTCATCTCAGATCCAGAGCCAAGAGGATGATGAGCGGGGCATCTTGGCCCGTGAACACAGCCAGCCTACTCTGGACGAGATCATGGAGTCCCGGGCTATGGCTGACGGCGATGATATGTCCGTTGCTGCCACCTTCGATGGAGCCGAGAGCCGCAAGAGCATTCTGATTGAGGCCCAGCTTGTCGATGATGAGGCTAGCAATGATGCCTCAACTGTTCAAGATAACGCCGAAGCTCAAGTTGATAAGGCTAACAAGTCTGAGACTGATAAGTCTGAAACAAAGGACTCTGAAGAAACTAAGCACTCCGAGTCTAAGCAAGACGATGCGAAGTCAGAGAAGCACTGCCAACAAGGCTCGCTCAACGTCCCCGAAGATGCCCGCTCTGTGATTTCTCGCGTGTCATCGACTCTGTCGCTGACCAAAGAGGTTCTTCCCGAGGCGTTCTCGCGCACAGCGATGAAGTACCGTACCAACGAATGGGTCAAGCACTCCACCACTGCCGACGCCCCAGAGCCAGAAGAGCTCATCATCGAGCCCACTGAAGAGCTTGTCCAAGAGGTTGCCAAGCCTGTAGATGTCGAGGACCTCCAACTTACTGCCGGCGACATCTCGATCCCCACAGCACGCATGTCTCGTGCTCGGTCTGTTGCGGGCTCATCTGAGCGGTCTATTCCCACCATCGTTACTCCCAACGACCCGGATAACCGCCGCGGAAGCTTCCACGGCTCAGTCCGCAGCAACTTGTCCCGCTCTGCGTCCCTAAATGGTGACGCCCAAAACGATTCCTTCGACCAATTCCAGCGCCCGCCGCCGCCCGCTGGTGTCGTCTCATACGATTCTCCACAGACCCTGCTTGGCCAGCGTGATTTGTACTTGAAGGCTAAGACACAGCTTACTCAGCTGCCCTACCAACAAGCCATGACTCGCAGCTACAGCGATAACCTTGCTATGACTCGCAACCTCACTTCCGACGAAGAGAGCGCTGCCGATGATATCCCTCTCAGCCAACGACGGAACCTGATGCGCCAGTCGGCCACCATGTCCAACCTGGTTTCCACCGGTAACAACCCTCGACGATCGGTTCTAGCGCCACACCAGCGTGATGAGTCTCGGTTGGCCAACTTCCGAGAAAGCGTACAGGCCGACGTCATGGCTTCTCCTGGACTACGAGCATCGCTGTCATCGAACAACAGCGGTTTTAGAATGTCAACTTCCGCCCAACAGCTACAGCAGCAGGGCAATACCTTGAGATATAGCCGCGGCGACGAGGAGATCATGGATCGCCAACGTAGCATACTCATGAGCAAGAAGGAGGCCGAGCGTATGGCTCGTGATAACCAGCGCCGCGAACGGGAGTTTGCTGAGCGCAGATACGATCAGATGATGGTCAATGGAAACCTGCAGGACGCTCACCGTGAAGCGATGCGCAAACTACAGCAGAGCGCGATGTAAAGAGTCCTGCAAAGTTGAAGTTTGTAGGCATTGTGTTGTGTTAGAATTGGGTTAGTCAGGAAGTTAACTGTTGTTTTCTGTTCTGCTGTATGTACCAGCTTGTTCCCAGACATGTCATTCGACCCAAGTGTATCGTTGATGACATATCATTTCCTTAGCTACGATTTAATGTACTATTTTCTGAATGCACTGTATTTGTTGGATATTAGAAATGGTGGATATTGCGAGGGAATCAAAAATAGTTAATATTTACTTTATCAAAATAACGTTTCAAGTTGAGCGATTGATTGTTCTCTAATGTATATATTCATCTTAATAACAGACGATGCTGTGGTTCTTTCCCTGTGTAAGTGAATGGGGAGACTAATCCTACATAATCCCGGCTTATTCCCGAGCCGCGGCTTTTCCAGTCTCCCTTTCACGACACAAAGTTAGACAACTAAGATAAGCAGCTTATTATTGCGCCACTGTTAGTTACTGTATTACACAATATCTAGATTTATTACGACAAAAATCGGATTGGTTTAGTTGCCATCATCCTACTGAAGCATGATCGAAAAAGAGTCTGTTAGAATGCGAAACTCACTAATCTATCCCAAGTTCATATTGTAGTCTATCTTATGCACGGCCGACATAAAGCGGGGCTAGGGAATAGTTAGTTGTGAACTTTATCTTGTTTTCGATCATAAGGCGTATAAGAGAAAGGCACTATCAGAGATTATGATAAAGGTAATACAAAGAGAATGGAATATGCACCGAGTATATATGGCGATCAGCGACCTCGGTCCGGGTTGTCTCATGTGGGTGCCGTATTGAGACTTGCTCTTGACTTTATATTGCAACAATGGCTGCTGATTGGTCTGGGTGTCGCCTGTGTCTTGGGATACTACTTCCCACGTAAGTGTTATATATACATATGCTTACTTATATTGTTGCTATATCTTCTTCTGTATAGACCCACGACTAATCCATATCTCAGATGTTGCAGCCCATGGCGGAACAATCCGCTCAGAGTATTCGATTTTGTATGGTGCCGTTGCCTTGATCTTTCTAGTTAGTGGACTACAGCTTTCAGCACAGAAACTTCGCGAGAACGCTTCAAACTGGCGACTACACATAGTAACACAGGGAATCAGCTTCCTAGTAATTCCCGCTATTGTACTTGGTATATTCCAACTAAAAATCTCCTGTTCGATTCTCTATAACCTTCCACTGACCAAGACCTGTCCGTCCCTCTTGCTCTAGCGATCGTCCATATCTCTCTCGGTGCAGGGGCAGTACGAGACGAGACCATCGATGTATCCATATTCGTCGGCCTCATCGTGCTCGCCTGTCTACCTACGACCATCGCTTCCAATGTCGTGATGACACGCAATGCGGGTGGCGATGAAGCCGCGGCCATAGTCGAGGTTGTCATTGGCAATGTCGGTGGTGCCTTTCTAGCTCCAGCTCTGGTCTTTGCCTTTCTCCCCAAGAAAGGTGCCTTCAGTGTTTGGCAGCCGGCTAGTCCAAATACGCTGGGATCAATGTATGCGAGTGTCGGCAGACAACTTGGGTTAAGCGTCATGTTGCCTTTGGCGGTTGGCCAAGCGTTTCGTTGGTTCTGGGCAAAGCAGGTTGATTGGGCACTGGGTAGACTCTACTTGGCTAAAATATCAACGTGCTGTCTTATTCTGCTGATATGGTGAGTTTCTATCAGCCTCTATTTGAAATCAAAGTCGATCGCTAAGATATTACCCCATAGGACAACCTTCTCTGGCGCATTCTATACTGGCGCTTTGTTCTCCATTCCCACAGCATCTCTTATCTTTGACGTATTTCTTAACCTAGGCCTCTATTTCCTCTTCACCGCCATCTGCCTATTATTCTCTCGGCCAAGTCCAAGTCTTACGAGATTCATCAACGGGCTGGTCGCTGAAAACTCTCGCTTTAAGTGGTTGCCACAGCCTATTCGGCGTGTAATTACGGTGCGCCGGTTGTCACGCAAACAAGCTGTTGCCGTGTGTTTTTGCGGCGCTGCTAAGACGACAAGTCTAGGTATACCGCTGGTTGCTTCCATGTGGTCAAAAAGTACGCCATTAACGGTTTCATATGTCCAAATTCCCGTTCTGCTCTATACAATAGAACAGGTGTTCATGGCGCAAATTCTCGTTTATCTTTTCCGGCGATACTTGAAGCGAGATGAACTAGACGATCGTCATGACGGCCACGGAGTGGAAGAGACACATGAAGGGGTTGTAACACACGGTTCCTCGGAAGCCACAAGCGGAGTTGAGGATGGGAAACAAAGCTGAGGAGTTGATGATTCACTGTATATATACCATTTATAATTCCATCTATCTCTATATCTTCTACGCCTTGGTACCAAACGTAGCTCCGCCGCCGCTCAGGAAGTCGGCTTCTTCGGGCGTCGTAAAACGGCCCAACGGTTCATTACGGTGTGGATAACGGCCGAACTTTCTTAAGATATCAATATGCGCCTTCTCGGCCGCCAAAGCGTGTTCAAAATACTCAAGTACTTTCTTTGACTCTCCTTCATTTTCGCCCCTCTCTTGTTCCTTCTTTAGTTCTTCCTCGATCTCCGCCTTACATACTGCCATAAACTCGCTATGGAGCGCGTGAGCTTCCAGTTTCTCGCTGTGCATGAGCGGCAGGTACCAGAAAGTACGGCAGACTGGATGACCAATGACTGAGGGGTGGAGGTCTAGACGTGAATCGAGTCTGAAAGACAGGAGTGTGTGGAGCACAGCTCGCGATATGCGGTCATATGGTTGTATACGAGATCCTGCTTTGTACGCAGTGTGTTTCGTGGGATCTGGTCTAGCAGCATAACCAAGCCAAGCGCCTGGTCAGCCGCTTCTTCAGTGTAAGTATCTTCGATACCGCCTGTACCGCTGCTGTTAAGGCTACTATGGAATGGACTACCAGCGCCAAAGAACGGTGCCGCAATAGCAAGATCTTGAGCACGTTCGCCTCGGAAGTCTTCGGCAGCTTCGGGCAAAGGATATACGTCCGGAGCGAGAAGAGCCAGCACTGGGCTGAACTGGCGGCATTGGTCGTCAAATTCGAGCTTTTCCTCGGGTGAGCCCATTCCAAACCATTTCTTAGCGAGGGCCTCGATGGTAGCTTGGAGCCCTTGGGCAAGCCGGTGTACCACATATCGTACACTTGCTGGTATAGCTGGGGCGTGAAGGTGGCGCGGATGCGGTCCAAGTGGTCTGGATTTATGTGTGAAGCCATATTGCGTGACTGGAAGGGTTTAAAAAACAAGTTTTTAGATCGAATATGTAGATAACGTCTAGTTATTTCGCTGCTACGAAGCAGATATGTTGTCATTGTTACTATACATGACAAGACAAGACAAGACAGAACTTGATACCATAACAGCAAGCAGCCCTTTTATACCTTTATCACGTTTCTCTTGAATTACTAGCCCTTGGAAGATAATCATAGAGGCGGAATTCCGCATTCTCCATGGGGCGCCATGCCAAGCGCTCGGACACCGGATCCGGACGACATTGGCTCAACAAGTTGGGGCTTTTGATTACGTCTACCTAAATCACCAAGATCATATGACGCCGGATTGGTCACCGGACAGATATTTAAAGTCTTCCGCTAGACAAACTCAATAGCTTTGTATGTGCGGGACAACTTTGATTTGATTTGATTATATTTAACGTCTACCTAATTTCCCCCACCAACTATCGTAAACCCTAATACCGTCGTGATAGCTAAGGCAAATCCTCATTAGTGTAGTGGTGATCATACCTGCTTGTCACGCAGGTGACCTGGGTTCGATTCCCAGATGGGGAGAGACTATACGTTCTGCCATTTCCACCTCTTTTTTGCATGTGGTAACTACCCGTATGGCAAAAAGATCTTGGATCGGGAGATATCTTCACTACCAAAACATGACATCATATGCGGTGCAATTCTATAAAAATTTCCCTTAAAGCAAGACGGTTGCAATGGAACTGCGTGGATGTTTCTAGATGCTGCTTCCGTTTTGTTAGACTGTAAGCGAAGATTCTCCACTATTCTCCCGCTGTGCAATACGACTCAGATGGCCCGAATAAGTAAGAGATACTTGATAGAATGCGGCAATGCGCGGGAGCTTCGTCGAAGGTAGTTACTATTAGAGCAGAGCTAGATGGCACTTTCTCTTCAGTTTGCCTTAACAACAACAATTATAATCTCTCCGTTCTTCAAACCAAGCTTCTTATTTTACTTTCTATGCTTTCATCAACCCGATTCATTCCCATCAATTTGCCGCTTCAGCTTCTCTTTCTTAGCTTTTAATCCACCTGTCTCTTCACTTTGTTTACATTTCGCATAGCTTCGCAAGGCTTTCGCTTTCTTTCTAGTACGCTAAATCTTTTTGCCTTTACAGCCTTTTTTGAGCATCTATTCATCATCATTCAGATTTGAATAATCCACACAAAATGAGCCTGCATCGCCCTCTTCGTGGTGGCTGTCATTGTGGCAGGTGCCGATATGTTGTTGAGCGACCACCCCACACCAACGAGCTCGCCTATGCTCGGCTAGACATAGATCGTCTATACAGTTAAGCTCACCCATCCAGCCCCTTCACATTAACCATGTCTAACCAATTCTTGCTTCTTATTTTAGATTCTTCTGTATCTGCGTCCATGGCAGCATACCTCCGTGTCCCGCTATCGTGGTATCGTAGCAGCGCCCATGCACAGTTTGCTGATGAGACCGAAAATACGATTTTGCGGTTCTATGACCCTCCCAACACAGCGGCTCGCCGTAACTTCTGCGGTTACTGTGGTACACCCATATCTTTTTGGTGCGAGGGACCGGGAGCGGAAAAGGACTATATCCAACTATCACTCGCTACATTAGCCCGTGAAGACTTGCATGACCTCGAGGAGCTTGGGTATTCACTTCGGGCAATGTTGGATAGCGAATCTGACAAAGAAGAAACTGACCATGGTAGTAAAAATAAGGAAGCTCATGTGGGTGAACCCAGTGCGTCGGAACATCCGCGTGCTTCCAAGAGCGTGCCGTCTTCGAAACCCACACTTACCAAAGAATCGTTCGACAAAAGTGTTGCCGAAACACAAACCGATAATAGCAATAACAATGTCGGCAGCAGCGGCAGCAGCGACTCCATCAAGCATGCTGACACCACTAGTGTGTCTAGGATGACCACTAGCTTGCCATGGTTCGAAGAGTTTGTAGAGAGAACCTGGCAAGGAAAATTGCACCGTCGGCGTGGCGTGCAGACATCATCTAACGGTAGCACCACGTTGCAGTGGGAAGTGGTTTCATTGACTAGCAAAGGCGACAGTGGATTTTCGGGCGATGAGGAATCGGAATCCTCGAATACATCTAGCAATACGAAGGCCAAGCGGAAGCTAGAGACCATGGAAAGCGGACATTTATAGGTAGACCACGGAAAGAGTTGGATAGGAAAATCATAAAGCAACGTTTCTAATTCAGTCTGTTTACATGTTCCATATGGCTTCTTATCTCGAGATGTGAGACTGTCTCTCTCCCAACTTTACTTTTCCTTCTGTTGACCCACTCTACAGATCCAGGCTGGCGGTACCATCACTTTTTCCGACACCTCACATGTCTGTCTTTTTGCCCTCTTTCTTTCTTCACCTGCATGTCAGATGCAGAGTCGTAATATGAGACCAAGACAAGCATACATGTAGCTGATTCAGCCTATATGTACAGTATATTGTATACAACTACGTGACTTAATATAGCTCCTAGCAAAACCAGTTTCTCCAATAGATAACTTCGATACAACAGCAACTTGACCGCTTGATAGCACCCTTTTGGAAGCAGAAAATAATTGGATTCTGAGTAATGCATTAACTAAGATGGCTACTTTTGTATCATCATCGTAGTAACGTTGAATCTCATAGCGTCCCATTTCTCTGGAAAAGGGGGGATGAGGCGGTATTCGGGAATGAAAGCCGGCTCTTGAAAAGGAAGGCAAGTCATAGACAAACAGCAAAGAATGGAGGGAAAATGCAGGTATATCTTCATGAAATTACAATAGTACATGTATACAGAGACAGTTTTTTGTCTTATGACTTAATGTTCTTGTCAGCTCCATGGAATCAAAGGAGCTCAACAATGGATCCTATTCTCGGGTAACAAGGGTTGAGGTTGATAACAAGCATCGTTAGTATTAATGTACTAACATATAAATAATATACACCAATAACTAAGAACAACACAGCATCTTGGCAGTTAATTTATCTAGGGTTAAGGTCACTATCGATGTATGAAGGAGCAAAGATAGGGCACATAACTTGGTAGATTGGACAGTCTTTTTTATTCTTGACTTCTTGATAATATCTCTTGGCCTATTTGTTAGCTAAATTTGGACAGAGCTGAGCTTTAAATACTTGGCAGCTCTGAGAATCTTCTTCCCCGACCAGGATTAAGCCCGTCATTTCTCTTTTCTGTTGGATAGAGAAGACTATGTAAGTAATAACGTGAAACCAACTATAGCTCCATAAGATTAATGAATTAAAAAAAAAAAAAAGTGACAACATTCAGATTTTCAGAAGTCTCCGAGACTCATCAAAAGAAGAAGCGACATTTTCAAATATAGAAACCTTTCCTAATCGAGGCCACAAGAGAACAAGAAACCGGAACAATGCAGGCAAAACAATCCCAGCAGTTTGGGCATGAAGGGACGTGCTTGAAGAATGAAAAGAACCGAGTTACGGATAGAATACAGCAGAAAAAAAATGTGATTTCCCAGTATCTTGGATGCCTGACGACGATAAGCCCACCAGAATGGGACACAGTCGTCCATTGTTTTCGGTCTGCGACCCCAAGCATCAGGCTATGAATGAAGCACGAGGGGTATACAATGACGAGTCTATAAATGATACCTAGATTTTACATACACCACACACAATGTGCACATACAGGCCTCTGCATATACACTATCTGTATCTGTACATGCAGGTGGTATTCGACTGTACATACATACATACATACATACATACATACATACCTTGGTGATCAATGTACAGATATGCAAGTATACAGTCTTACCTTATCTTGTATCTGCAGGCTCTACAGGTACATAGTCATCTCGGCGTCTTGTTGTTTCCGTCCTTAGGATTCTATACTTCGACCCCGACTCCGAGGTTCCAGGCCACCTAGTTATTGCATTCGTCAGATGCCGTTTATATGTATATCACTTCTTCGGACAAAGTGATGCTACAGCATTATCATCATAGCCAAAAACTTCCCAGGCTGTTTGCCCTGCTACGGCCGAAACTAAGCATACGCTAGGCCTAGCAAGGAACCCCTTCTTAGCTGGGAAATCCCAGCAAAAAACAACAAGTCAAGTAGAAGGAACCAAAAATGGGGGACAGCTAATCTTTCTGCGTCAGTGGGTTTTTTTTCTTCAGTTTAGTGGGAGGAATACAGGAGGAGGACCGTGACCCGCCTCTGCTAGTGACGGATATAAGAGCCCGAGCAGGGGGGGAGGAAGGAGGAAGGACAAAGTCAGACGGAGGGGCTCCCGCGGTTGCTTCTCTACAAGTTAGGAAACAAGGGTGTGTGTGGATTTTTTATCCTTTACAGCCGCCATCTACAGTCTCGAAAGAAGAGATTGAAGCAAACAAGAAGAAACTGAACGAGAGGGAGAATGAGGGGTAGTATCAGCAGGCAGGAAGACATGGAAAGCTGCTGTTGCTGTTACAATAGCCAATCCTCCCATGCCAGAGCCTGGGTCTTGGGACTAGATCAGTCGAGTCGCGGCGAGACAAGTCGAATCGAATCGACACAGACCCCGCTAGGAAGAGCCATATTGTTCTCCAAGAGCTGTCTACCCAAACGCCCGGGACCGAAGAGAGAAACAGATGTGTAAGAGCAGATAGAGAGATAGAGGGCCTTAGGTTCGAATATAAGTTTGGTGTCTGCTGCTCCTAGATAAAGAAGCCATGATTTCTTGTCCTCTTGTCCATCATCAGTTTCTCATATTCTCGTATCCTGTCTCTTCTTGATAGCTCTTTGTATACAACTCTAGTCTCTCCCATAATGTCCTCTCCTAAGCTTATCGTCGTCGTCGGTGCCACTGGCAACCAGGGTGGAGCTGTTGCTCGCCGCTTCAAGCAAGCCGGCTTCCGCGTTCGCGGTCTCTCTCGCAACCCGTCGTCCGATGCCTCCAAGGCCTTGACTGACCTAGGCATCGAGGTTGTCGCCGCCAATCTTGACGATGTGTCCACGCTGATCCCCGCCTTCAAGGGCGCCAACCTCATCTTCTCCGTGACCCAGTACTGGGAGCCGTTCTTCGCTGGCCGTGCCAAGGCCGCTGAGCTCGGCATCACGTGCCGTCGCCACGCCTACGATGTCGAGCTTCAGCAGGGAAAGAACATTGCTGATGCTGCTGCCGCTACAGTTGACACGCTGGAGGACAATGGTTTCTTGGTCTCAACCCTAAGCCACGCCGGCAAGTCGTCCAAGGGCAAGTTCACGCAGCTGTACCATTTCGATGCCAAGGCCGATGTCTTCCCGGACTACGTCAATGCCTCACACGCAGAACTGGCCAAGAAGATGTCTTGCATCCAGACTGGCTACTTCTACACTAGCTACAACATCTTTCCTGCCGCGTGGTTGGGCAAGGTAAGTGACATCCCATCACTAAGTCAGTATGCATGTATCCTGAAGACTAACCGACACTCTGTGATAGAAACCCGATGGTACCATCGAGATGGCCTTTAACACATCACCCACCAAGCCGCTACCCCACCTGATCCCCGGCGAAGACATGGGCAACTTCGTCTACGCCGTCTCGCAGATGCCTCCTGGCAAGAACTACATGGCCGCCGGCACCACCTGCACCTGGCCCGCGTGGATGGAGATCTGGGGCCGTGTGGCAGGTGCCAAGGTCAACTATCGCCAGTCGACGCGCGAGGAGCAGATTGCCTTTGCCGGTGACGAAATGCTCGGCGAGGAGCTGGACGATATGTTTGATTATAGCTCAGAGCCCGGATACGATGGTGGAATGGACCTTCTGTATGCCGAGGATCTCGTCAAGGCCGGTATCGAGTGCCCGATGACCACCTTGGAGGAGTGGTGCAAGAGACAGGATTGGTCCAAGTGGATTTAGGCGAGATATGATATGACGTCTTGATTCGATGTGCCGACTCGAAGTAGCTGTAAATTACGAATAAATCAATACCAAAGGGCCTCGATGTCCCTTCTTGTCAAAGCATCCCATCTATCATCTGTTATGCTGCTACGAGGATTAGCCAATCTATGTATGTATGTACATATGTACCATTTGAGCTCCAATACCCCCTGTAATCATTGCCTATCTTGTGAGTGTACAACTATAGCTGTCGTCATTCACTTCTATCCTTTACCCTGTATCTATCAAGCTCTGCCACTAACCAACTAACCCTGGTTTAGAATGGGCTCGTATATCCCAACCGAGCTATAGCTTTAGAAAACGCCCCTCCACCTTGTTCCTCGATATTAGTTCCTATAATTAGTGACAGTAGACACTAACGTTGAAGCTTCTGCACTAGTACTTCGGGGAGCTTCTAGTTCGCATTTCGCCCACGGCCCAATTCAAAAGCTCAGGCCCATTCTAATAAGGCATGAGTTGGCTTCTTTTTCGTCATAGATCTCACCCCGATTCATGTAATTTCATCTTCTTCAAACTAAATCCTAACTAGGAACTCATTTTCTATCTTTCGCTCTCATTTGCAAGAGTATCGATCGCATCTCCCGTCTAAACCCTCACCGCCAACCCGAAAATGTCTCTGCCCAGCGATTTTCTCTGGGGTTTTGCTACAGCAGCGTAGGTTATTATCCCTTTAGTCAAGTAATCCACAAAAGAATGCCTCTAACATTTATTCTCCAACAGCTACCAGATTGAAGGTTCCGTGGATGTCGACGGTCGCGGACCTTCTATCTGGGATACATTCTGTGCCAAGCCCGGCAAGATTGCTGACGGCAGTTCGGGTGTCGTGGCCTGCGATTCGTACAAACTGTACCGCACCGATATCGACCTGCTTAAATCGCTGGGCGCCAAGTGCTACCGATTCTCTATTTCGTGGTCTCGCGTAATTCCGCTAGGCGGCCGCAACGACCCAATCAACCAGCCCGGCTTAAACTTCTATGTCAAGTTTGTCGACGAGCTACTCGCGGCCGGAATCACTCCTTTCGTCACCCTATTCCATTGGGATCTTCCCGATGCTCTAGATACGCGCTACGGAGGCCTACTGAACCGCACCGAGTTTCCCCTAGACTTTGAAAACTACGCCCGCGTGCTATATACCGCTTTGCCCAAGGTCAAACACTGGATCACCATCAACGAGCCGTGGTGCTCCGCTGTACTTGGCTACTCTACCGGTACCTTTGCTCCGGGCCGCTGCTCCGACCGCACCAAGAGCCCCGTTGGAGACTCGACCACCGAGGCCTGGATTGCCGGACACAATCTTCTAGTTGCCCATGGCCGCGCCGTCAAGGTCTACCGTGAAGAATTCGCCGCAGCAACTCCTGGCGGTGAGATAGGCATCACACTCAACGGTGACTACGCCTACCCGTGGGACCCATCGAATCCTCTCGATGCAGAAGCTGCAGAGCGCCGCATCGAGTTTGCCATTGCCTGGTTCGCTGATCCGATCTATCACGGTGAATACCCGGCGTCGATGCGCAAGCAGCTAGACGATAGACTCCCTGAGTTCACTGACGAGGAGCGCGCACTTGTCTTGGGTTCAAACGACTTCTATGGCATGAACCACTACACATCCAACTATGTGAAGCACAAGCCCGGTGAGCCCCCAGTGTGGGACTTCGCAGGCCACATCGACATGTCCTTTTACAACAAGGCCGGTGATTGTATTGGTAAGGAGACCCAGTCTGTCTGGCTACGGCCAAACGCTCTAGGCTTCCGCAAGCTCTTGGTCTGGATCAGTGAGCGCTACGGCTTCCCCAAGATCTACGTCACTGAGAACGGCACATCGCTGAAGGGCGAGAACGATTTAAAGATTAAGAAAATGGTCAAGGATGATTTCCGCGTCAAGTATTTCAGTGATTACGTACACGCCATGGCACAGGCTTCTGAGAAGGATAACGTCAACGTCATGGGATACATGGGCTGGTCTCTATTGGACAATTTCGAGTGGGCTGATGTAAGTGAACAATCAACTGTGTACCCATCCATCCTTCTTCCCCCTCTATCTGTGTTTGACAAGCTCGGTCTTTATAGAGTACCAGATACTAACTTCCATTTAGGGTTACGAAACTAGATTCGGTGTCGTTGCAGTCGATTACGAAGATGGCCAAAAGCGCTATCCCAAGAAGAGTGCGACTTCGATGAAGTCACTCTTTGACAGTCTGATCAAATCTACTAATGAAGATGAGTCTAAATTCGCAGAGGTAAAGTAAATTATAGTTTTCTTGAATGATTATCCTCTACTATTCCTACCTACTCTCACAAACTTTCCTCGTCTTCTCCGTATATATCTTCTGAGATCATGGCAATCAGTCATATATCTTTCTATATCAACCAAATACTAACTTTCCATGGGTCATAATCTGAATAGTCTAAAAATTCCAAACTAGCTACTATTTGTTGCCAACAGTAATCACTGAATGTGTGTCATTTTCGTTTTCAGTACATATCACTCAACTTTCACAGAATCTACTACTTTTCACTCTCAAATCATCATAAATTTCAGTGAAGTGCCTTTTTCTGCTGTGTATTCTTGCGCACTGTGTACACATATAAAATGTGAGTCTTGGAGTGCGAATATAGGTTATAAATACTGTGAGTGTGGCATGATTAACCCTTGACCCTATGTCATCATAACCCTACTCTGATTTAACCCTATATCGCAGTCAATGATATCCAGCTCAGTTTTACTCTCCGAATTCTTGAAGTGGTTAATGTCTTCTACTTCATTCTTTCTAATGTCAAGATTCATGTTCTAGACCTGCCTCGCGTGCCTTTTGATCCGCCAAATCACACAAAAATTTGAAATCCTTTTGGCCAACCTTGCTTACAGACAAACGGGTCTGCTTAAGCATCTGAATATCGACAAGTTTGCCTTGATTCCCAAGTTCACGAAGCTCATGGAGGCCAATCTGAACAGCGAATTTCTTCACAAAGCGAACATGAACAAGTCCCCAACGAGGCTTTTCTTTAGTAGACTGTGGGTCGTAATAGGCAGTGCCAGGACGACGAGCAGAGACTTGAGTTGGGGAAGTACGGAGTTAGCATGTAGATATGGAGGGAGCTATCACATGGGGGAAACATATGGGAAAAAGAGAAATATACCATCTTCGGAGTATTCTTTTACGATCTCCATAATACCAACAATACCGGGCTCTTTGGTGTTTGAGTGGTAAAAGAAGGCTTTATCGCCATAGTTCATAGCTTTGAAGTTGTTCCGGGCTATAGATAAGTTTGGTTAGCCATATTCACTACCTGAGTTCATTTTCGTGGAACATTGCGCATGTTATCATACCACCATAGTTACGAATGCCTGTAAGAGATTATGTGTTAGTCGTATATGATATCATGGCTAAGGTAAGGTAAAAAGAGAATACTCACCATCCCAAGGCTCAGGCTTGGTACGGGCTCGCAAGTCATCGATAGAGAACCGAACATCGATTCCATTTTCATATCGTGTCTCAGGTTCTGCTTTCAGCAGCCAATACCATTCGCCTTCATGGCGTTCGACATCAGGATTGATATCCGGCAAGCTATCTGGATCTGGATCTTCGTTGTCCGCTGACGTCGAATCAGACTTAGAAGCAAGAGTAGGCTTGGTCTCCTTTTTGACTGCTGGTTTAGGCGTAGGCTTTGCTTTAGATTTGGGAGCCTTTTTTACTTGTGCCTCTTCCGAGGTGGAACTTTCATATGAAGACGCATTGTCTTCTTCTTCCTCTTTTATAGACTTAACAGCAGCCTGTTTCTTCACAGGTTTCGTCTTAGGGGGTACAGAGGAGCTCGATGATCTTGCTTCAGAATGAATATCAGCTTGACCAGATGTGCCTTGAAGACGTGCGGAGATTCTGCGTTTTGGCTCGGCAGTCACATCTCCTGACTGCGTAGCTGCTCGTTTACGAGCCATGTTGAAGTTTATAGAAGGAATATGAGAATAAGACGACGAACTATTAAGTCGTCTATAATAAAGTAAATACGAAATTTGTGTCAGTATATGACTCCGTTGTGCTTGAATTGCAACAGATGTTGTAAATTTGGTGGTTGCAATACTAGATTTCCCTAGTATATTCATATTTGTGATTGCACTTGGATAGCTACTATCGCCTACAGCTTCCCAAAATAGCTTTATAGAAGACGCGTCGCGGCGACTTCATGTACATGCATACAGCAAAATCTCCAGGGTAATATGGCCCCACTTAAATCTACCAGATATTTAGGGTTTCGGCAATTGGGTAACCCTATATTTGGAGAAATCAAAATACAGACACTGGATAGTCAGTTAGAGATACTTTACGTCATACATTTGAGCCTCTATATCCGGTCTCTTGGTTGGGTAGTAGAAATCAAATGTCAACCATATTTCCACAAATAGTCATACACACATACAAGTATATTGGAGCTAGGAAGAAGCTCGGCATATTCAGCTCTTTTTAAAGAAGTGTAAATAGGGGAATAACAAAGAATAACAGATTATTTTTCCGGTTTGTGCTCCCAAGAGTTTTTTTTTAATTTTTTTTTATTTCAATTTTTTTTTTTTATTATACACGAGTAAAACATTGTTGGCTTTTCGGAGGATTGATAGCCATATGTTGTAGAATCTGTAAACTGCGTAAGGATGAGGGTTATATGAACTTCGATGAGTTTGGTTTAAGGCCATGGCTTGGAACTTGATATTGAAAATACAAATTCGTGACACGTTCTATGGAGAAGCTAACAAGCATAGGCCTTTATTTTTATATTCTTATTGATCTGGGCAGTAGAAACTAATCAGTAGAAGAAAAGGAGGGATTTGATCTAGCGGAAGAAAGAAACATAGCCTGGAGAAAAGGGAATAATCGAGGGCGGAGAGGAATTCTCCAAAACGGTCTGTATTGGGTATTGGAGGCGTTCGCCTAGCATCTCCAAAAATGTGAACACAGACAGAGTCAGCTTGACTGGGTTGTGATATGCATATATACTGTATCTTCCGTCTCCCTGAAATTTGATTCAATCCCTCAGTGCTATGCTCTATCTTTTTTGAGTTCAATCTATATGTATATCACCATATACATAATAATACTAGGTGAAGGATAAATGCATTTTTTTTTCGTCCGCTCCTAGATTTCCTCCGTCTTGTCTGTTCCATTCCTTGTTGTCTTGTATATTCTTAGTCTCTGCTTCACATGCAAAGATAAATATCGGTCATCAAATTCTTCCTACAGCATCCTTCATAAGATACCGACTATATAACATCATAGCCTATATCATCTCTTTTATATATCTCATCTCAATGTCGCCGTTTCCAGAACGACTCGGCAGTATCTTAAACCACCTGCGTGCTGGCCAGGGAACAGCACCAAACGGACCTGCTGATTTCAAGCATAACTATAACCTCCATTCGCTGGCGCCTACCTTCTTCCTGCCACGGGCAGCCTCTATAGAGCCTGATACCATAGCCTTTATACATGTAACTAGCGACAACAAGACACTACGGCGCTCGTATCAAGAACTAGCGGACCGAGCACGGGGACTGGCTTATTATCTACGGAAGAACAAGTTAAGTCGGGTTGGTGTGCTAGCACCGAATACCCCTGCGTTCTTAGAAGCTATCTACGGTATCGTAGCAGCGGGTGGGACGGTTGTGCCGGCCAACTATCGCTTGAAGGAGGAGGATATTGCATATATCTTTGGCTTTGCGGAAGTCGATGCCGTCATAGTTGATGAGGAGTATCGACCACTCTTGAAACAATATACTGCCGCTTATCCTCAGACCAAGATTATCATTGACCTGGTAGGTGTCTAAAAAAGTCTGTTATTCTACATGTTAGATGTATTAACTTTATATGCCTCTTTTAGGATACTGATGCCACAGAGGGCGAGTTATGCGGTCCCTATGATGAAGCTGTTCTCGAAGGCCTGAATTTTGACATTCATAGTGGCGCCAAGGGCTGGGAGGGCCTGGATATATACCCAGCCGATGAAAATGCCACTATGTCCTTGCCTTTTACATCTGGGACTACTTCACGGCCTAAGGGTGTCGAAATGACTCACCGCGGAGCTTACTTGGCGTCGATGGCTGCCGTGATTGAGAATGGACTCAATACCGGTAGTGACCGTTGCAAGTATCTATGGGTGCTTCCCATGTAAGTACTAAGAAGATGGCCAACTTCCAGAAGAATGATACTAACTTGCACAAATAGGTTCCATGCCATGGGTTGGACGTTTCCATGGGCTATTTGTGCCGTAAGAGGCACACATTACGGCTTACGCAAGATCGACTATCCACTGATCTGGAAGATGCTTAAACAAGAGGGAATTACACATTTCTGTGCCGCGCCCACTGTAAATACGCTGCTCTGTAATTCCCCCGAAGCCGAGAAGTTAGAACAGCCGGTGCGCGTTGTTGTTGCCGCAAGTCCGCCAACCGCACATCTCTTCGAACAGATGGTGAGTGGCCCCATCGCAATACTACTATGTGAATCATATTCTGATGACCTCATTTTCTGGTGTAGACTAGTTTGAATCTTCTACCCCGCCATGTGTATGGCATGACCGAGACGTATGGCCCCGTAACTTGTTGCTATGAAATGCCGGCGTGGAACGATCTTCCCAAGAAAGATAAGTTTGTCTGCATGGCTCGCCAAGGGCACGGATACATCACTAGTCTCCCGATCCGCGTGATCAAGCCCGACCAACCTGACGACGTTCTTATTGATGTTTCTAAGGATGGAAAAGAGATTGGTGAGATCGTGTTCTTTGGAAACATCTGCGCTAAAGCATACTACAAAGATCCAGAGGCCACTAAGAAGCTCTTTGCTGGTGGCGCTCTGCATAGTGGTGATCTTGCTGTATGGCACCCGGATGGCAGCGCTCAAGTTATGGACCGATCCAAAGACGTCATCATATCTGGTAAGTTCTACTATCTTGGTTTATGACTTTCGAATGTTTACACAGTAGTTAATAATGGATCTCATTAGGTGGTGAAAATATCTCTTCGGTAGCCCTGGAAAGTATGCTAGTTGAGCATCCAGATGTACTTGAGGCCGGCGTTGTGGCCATTCCCGACTCCCATTGGGGCGAACGGCCAAAAGCCTACATCACCGTCAAAGAAGGCCATAATCTCAGTGGCGAGCAGCTGATAGATTGGGCAAAACACCAAAGCAATATTAGTAAGTTCATGGTTCCGCGAGAGGTTGAGATCGTTAAAGAACTGCCCAAAACAAGCACAGGGAAGATTCGCAAGAATGTGCTGCGTGACTGGGCAAAAACAGGACGTCATTCGGAATAAAGGAGAGAACAGAGAATTATTTTTTTAATTTTTGGATGATATGTACATGAGTTCTATGCTAGTATTTTGAAATGAATTGTCGTTTGAATGAGTTTTATTATGAAGTGTGATATAAGGCAACTAAATCCAACGCTAACTATGTAACCCTAAAGAGAAGGCGGTGAGGCCAGCATGGGCGCGCAAACGCTATTTTCTGCTGTTCCTTCCTTGGCTTAATTGATGGCTGTCGTTTTCGCGTTCTGTGCCTATGGAAATCCGCGCTTTTAACCCAGGTATTTTTTTTAGTGAGTACTAGCATACATGTAGCAGTTGCTAGAACTAGAGCTTTTCCCCCCCCAAGGCTACGAAACCAGCGTTACTACCAATTTCTGAGAATCTTTCTTTGGCCACTTCACATCTAAAACCTTGCCAGCAACAATTATCAACACAATTAACGAGCTGCTTCGCTGTTCGATTAATCTATCACTTTGACCGCTGCGATTTCTACTTAGACGACTCTTTCCCAATATCGCCAAATCTGTGTCTTTACTTAATTGCAACAATAGAGCACTCAAGACCTGCTGGTCTTGCCTCGTCGAACATCAATCATGTCTTTGTAGGTCATCGCTATCTGCCATCGGTTTCAGCCTCGCCAGCCCATTGCTAGTTTCTCTCCATCACGATTATTCAACTGGCGTCTCAAAAAGCTTCGACTACCTTATCTTTCGCACCCATAGGCCCATTGCGATAGTTCGCGACAACTCGACGGAAGGCATACTGGCGGGGTCTGATATCTACGAGATAATTGATAATATCACAATGCTAACCACAAGTTGTTACCGCAAATTACAGTGAGAGCTTCGATTCGATCTACCTCGATCTTTCATCCGAGCCGGGAAAATGCCGCTTCAACCAGGCTGGCTTCGGCTGGAAGCCTACATCTGGTTCTGATACCTTTACTCTCAATAACGACCAATTTAGAACCGCGTACTGGAGTAGGGCGTCAAAAGGCTACGAAATCAAGCTCATGACATCGCAATCAAAAATCATTCAACTAGATGGCTTTTTGCAAGAAGACTACGACCGCCTTGTGAAGGTCTTCAAGAATTGGTACAGCATCAATCTCGAGAACAGAGAGCATACACTTCGTGGCTGGAACTGGGGAAAGGCAGATTTTGCCAAGGCTGAGCTCACGTTTAATGTTCAAAACCGTCCAGCCTTCGAAATCCCCTACTCGGAAATCAGCAACACCAACTTAGCCGGTCGTAATGAAATTTCGGTAGAAATGGCTCTACCCGGCGATAACGAAGACAACAATGGCAACAAGAATCTCGGTGGCGCGCGCGAACACGGCAAGAAGGCTGGCGCTGGCAAAGATCAGCTCGTTGAAATAAGATTTTACGTGCCTGGTATGGCTAGCCTAGACAAGACCGATGATAACGGCGAAGAGGCCAATGGCGACTCAGAGGAGAAGAGCGCGGCAGCTCTTTTCTACGACACTCTGATGGAGAAGGCCGAGATTGGCGAAACGGCGGGCGATACTATTGCTACGTTCCTCGAAGTGCTACACCTTACTCCCAGGTATGTTACTGTTACACAGCTCATGCCCCAACAACCGTTGTTCGATAACACATACCAAAATTGGTATACTTGCATATATGTATACATGGATCCCTAATCACTAACTTTCATCTTTCAAACAGAGGTCGTTTTGATATCGATATGTATGATGCGTCCTTCCGTCTCCGCGGAAAGTCCTACGATTACAAGATCAAGTACGACAGCATCAAAAAGTTCATGGTTCTTCCCCCCCGACGAAACCCACTGCATGCTATGCTTGGGTCTCGACCCCCCTTTACGCCAGGGTCAAACCAGATATCCCTTTGTTGTTATGCAGTTCAACAAGGACGAGGAGACTTCAATTGAACTCAACGTCACCCAAGAAGACCTTGATGGCAAGTATGCTGGTCGCCTTGAACGGCATTACGAGCAGCCTCTTCACCAAGTTATCTCCCTTCTATTCAAGGGACTGGCACGGAAGAAGGTCAGCGTGCCAGCAAAGGACTTCATCACGTATGTATACCCCATCTAGAGATATCCCGCCTTTCATTATCAAGATCATATCACTAACATTGTATCTATAGACACCGTGGCTCGCAGGGTATCAAGTGCGCAATCAAGGCCAGTGAGGGTCATCTTTTCCTACTAGAAAAGGCTTTCATGTTTGTGCCCAAGCCCGCAACCTATGTGACTTTTGATCAGACACAATCAGTTACCTTCTCGCGTGTGGAGGGAGCCATGTCCGCACTATCGACCTTTGATATTACCGTGCATATGAAGAATGCTGGCTCATATCAGTTTAGCAACATTAGCCGTGAAGACTTAAAAGCCATGGAAGATTTCTTCCGCCTCAAAGGTCTGCGTGTTAAGAATGAGATCGATGAGGACGCTAAGATGGCAGCGGCTGCTGTTCGTGCCGAGTTGTCAGACTCGATGATGAGATGGTTGCCAACAGGGCTGATCGTGGCTCTGCCGACGAAGACGAAGAGTCCGTCGACGAAGACTTCACGGCAGAGAGTGAATCAGAGGTTGCTGAAGAATTCGACAGTGAGCATGAGAGTTCAGGCTCAGGCTCCGGTGAAAGTGATGTCGATGGTCAGGACGATGATGAGGAGGATGACGATGCTGAAATGGAGAATGAGCCACCCGCTAAGAAGAAGAAGAAGTCTACTGATTAGAGTCCAGTACCTTCTACTAGAAATGGCATCCAGAGAAAGCCTTACAATAATAAGAATTCTACACGACGGGCCGGTATAACTCGCACGGCACGGCCTAGATTAGCGGTCCGAGCAAAGTAATTAATTCCCTTGGTTTTTTTTGGTATGTGCTAAATTGAGCTGTGTTCGCTCCGAGTAGATTATCAAGACGGTATAACATAACTTTCCTTTTTTTCTTAGTCTACTACTTTTTTTATATTTTTATTGCAAGGGATGTTGTAGGAAAATAGTTTTTTGTCTGTAAGAGTGCTTTTCTTGCTCTTTTTTTCTTGGGTTTTCAATATCATACTCTATCAGGTCTGCTCGCGCTGTTTTTCTGATGACGATGATGGTCTTATCATATAATATTCCAGTCCTTTTGATTATTGTTCATCGAGCTGTAACTTCTACTAGCTGAAGAATATACAAAGTAAATCACGTCAAATAATATCATAATATGATGTAAGGTGGAAACAAATGAGACAGGCATGAATACACAAGAAAAAGAGAAAACATGAAGAAAAAAAGAGAAAAGGTACCATGCATCAATCACTAATCACGATACTTTCACGATGGCACGGAAATATGAGGCAGAAGAGAAAATATGTAAGTGCGTACGCCCTATTTCCTCGTGGCGAAAAAGAAGAACATTAAAAAATGATACTAAAAACAGATATTTTAATATTGTGACCAGGTCGTGTACGTAGTAAGGAAAGAAAAGGATATCAAACGAATAATAAGAAAGAAGTTGGTACCTGATCTTCTAGAAATGTTGCTTTTTTGAACCTTGAAGAGTTTAATTAAATTTATATTTTTCTTTTCTTTCTTTCTGGAATTGTGAAAGAGGGAGCACGAGACGAAAGGATATATTAAGAAACAAAGTACACAGGTTTGTCTGGTTGATGACGACGGAGTGACATCAACAGTATAGCGGAAATGATGTCGTGTGGAGTGTGAGACAAGAAGAATAAGCATTTCCTGTTAAGTACTACCAACTACTAATAGTGAATAGTATGTAGTATTGTCTGTCATAGCACTTTTAATACTACTGTTATTATCACCGTGGCGATACGTAAGGTACGACGCCAAACTCGATTATGCCAAATTATTCTTTCTTACGGTCACGATCACCAGCCTCTTAGAGGCTCACGATGGTAGCTCCACTTAGGAATTTTGCGGGTCTGTCTTTTTGGGGAATGGTTTTGTGGAGGCACTGTTTGTTTTTGTATGTTGTTTTTTTTTGCTTGTTTTCTTGTTGCTCTTGGTGGAGATATGGACCACTAGTTCTTCGGGGCTAGGGAGCGGTGCGCTATTCTAAACACACGAAGCTATAGTGTGTCTAGCGGAGGACTTTAAATATCTACCCGGTATCCAATCCGGCATCGAATAATCTTAATGAACTAGGTAGACGTTAAATATCTGTATAGTCAAGTCAAGTTAAGTTAAGGTACGACGTCAACCTCTATGCTGTAGTTTTTCCGTCTGATTGTTTTATTTCCGCATGATAGAGAAGAGGGAGTACATAGCAAAAATTGAACGTAATGCAAGGTCAAAAGAGCTTATACACGGCATGCATCATATAACCTCAAAGTAGAGATAACCATATAACGTTGTTAAGTGACTATATAACAATGGCATCAAGACCTTTCTTACTTGTGCTTCATATAGCAATAATCGTCTCCTTCTACAGCTATGCAGCTAAAGTTTGGGAAAAAAAACCAACAACAAAAGCTATGAATAACCATCAATCTTACGAACACCCTTCATCAACGATAGGGTTCATATGACGTATGTAGGGTTATGTAAGTAGGGCGGACTCCTAAGAAGGCAAATCAGGACGTGGAGTGGATGAACCTTTCGAGGGCAAAGGCAGTACCAGTAAGGAGATGAATTGAGATGGATTTGTGCATGTATTATCCCGTTAAAAAAACACAAAAACCTTGGGTGAATGAGGCTGCGAAATAGAAGGAAGATGTGACAAGATGACGATGTGTAGGGAGGAGAAGAGAGGAGACAACAACTGGGGAAACAACGAAGCAAATATATGTATACAATTACATAGTATATACATAATACACACGCTATCTATGATTGTACATTTGATGGTATGAAAGTTTGGATGTACGATAAAGTATCACGCAAAGGTTGTTCCAGCATAAGGCAGGGATATCTACTTTTTCCTTTTTTCTTGAAAAACATACATGTATGCTCAAATATCGATATGTACGCATAGTTATACTGTATAGAAAAACATAACCTCTTTTCGGCTCACGGCTAAATCGGATATCCTCGTAGTGGCGTAAAAGCTACCAAGTATCTAGCAACTCAGCCGAAAGCTTAGCGTAAACTTAGCAAACGCTACAGGGGGGTATAGAGGGTCCTATAGAGATTACTAGAACACGGTAAAATACACAAGGGGCGCTAAAAAATAGGGCTAAGTTGAACGTCAAAATACAAAAGACTTTATGACCAAAAGTTGGGTAACTCAGCTCATGCTTTGTAATGATATGGCGAACGGGTACTTGTCTATATCAAGTGCTATTACTACAACGAGAGTACATCAAGCTCTTTTCCTTCGGCTGACTAAATATTAATCTAGCTGCCTTCGAGGCCGCCAACGAGATAGATCACTTGTCTTGTTTTAGTCCGAATCTTGTCCTCGGAACATATGTTGTTGGCAACGCCGAATAGATGGTATGGATGTGGAGTTCAAAACTTTGGATTCTTCTTCTTTTTTGCCCTTTATCCCGTATAGCTAATAAGAGGGCCTTTCTTGTTGGAATGACAGCTTGTTGTTGGTTATCTTTTTTTTCTTTGCCGCCACACCCCCCTTCTTTCTTTCCTGGTTACAGGGAAACCAAAGACTTTTAAGGAACATATCAAAGTAGTATGCAGACGTTGGATTCTACTGTGTACGCACATACATATATACAACAATTTACGGCATTAAGATATCCAAGTTCTTTTGACCCGCCTCCATCCCGCATCCCGCGAACCTGCTTTGGTTTATTTACCGTTTATTATTCTGATATTT
>RHDR01000135.1:0-55797 GCA_009806295.1 Davidsoniella neocaledoniae
TTTTCTTGTAATGATAAAGGTGAATGTACAATATAAGATATGAAGAGAATATAACAAGATCTGATGAGGATAGATATGACCTTGAAGGTTTGTTTCAAACGAATATGCCAACCAGCCCAGACAATTAGATAGACAAGGTAAAAGTTTAGGTTGTTTTGAGAGAAAAAAAGGTATGAAAGAAAATGACATGACAAAAAGGGTATAACGCGGTCTAATAAAGCAGGCGCGAAACAGAGAAAGAGAGAAAAAAATCGAGCAAGGTTGAGATGACGTTGAGAACAAAACTTTCAGTATAGCAAACAAGTAGGGCTAAACAACTAAAAGAGGACAGCTTTTCTAGTAGGTCTCCTCTAGTTCAGCCAGCGTACCAGAAGGTACAAATGTTGGCGTGGGTAGACCACTACTAGTTCTACGGCCAGAACTTTGCCTTCTTCCAGCAGGAACAGGAATCGCACTAAGGCCAGTACACGGCCCAACAGAGGCACTGAAGTCTACACGGGCAGTGTATCCACGCTTGGAAGGAGTGCGGTTATCGTCAAACTCATCCGACTCTCCTGTAGTCTTGCTTAAACTATGGCTGTGACTGTGACCATGTACGCTACCACTCATAGAGCTCCGTGGCCGGAGGTGTGGCGTCCGAGATCCCGTCATGCTAGTACGAGACACCGGTCTAGTTATTTCTGTCCGGCTACTAGGGCGCCCGATGCCCGACGAGACACTAGCTCGTGAGCTAGGGCGCGAAATAGATGTATCGGTATCAGTGTTTGGACCGCGATTAGGGAGGGGGCCGAAGCTAAGACGGCCAACACCAGAGCTGCTGAGCCTAGAGACATGCTTGGAACTTGACCGAGCTATTTGTCTTGGGATCTGAGGAACAGAAGGTGTGGTTGAGTCATCGGAGACAACTGAAGATGTTGCCGATGTCAAAGTCCGCTTCCGAGGCCGTACTGTTATAGTGGACGGAATGTGGCCTTCGCGCGGAGAAACACCACGAGGAGGTGTATTTACTGGTGCTGGAAGCTTCGATCTTGCTGATTGCACACGCGCCTCAAGACGTTGCATCTGGGCGGTCAGAGAGCGGATGTGAGATAGCGAGTTGGAAGAAGGAGGTTTCGTTCCAGCACGAGAGGTAGCGCGGGGTACAGCACTGGGTGTCTTGAGGGTCGTCGATGCTTTAGCAGAACCGTTGGATGTTGGGGGGTCTGTTGACTGATGAAGAAAACGTCTTGGAGCGAGGCTTAGGGGTCACATTATCGCAGGCCGAGATGCTGGGCAAGCGTGATCTCCGGGTGGTAGGAGTCCGTAAAGGAGCGCGTGGCTTAGGCAGATGCGCACCAGAAGCATCGGACATAGGAGGCGATGGTGGGTCAACGGGAGGCAGACCGGAATCGAGAGGAGTGCTGAGAGGCGAGCTCGTAGCAGAGGCAGGGGAGTCGTGAACGCTCTTGTCGAACATTGGAGATGACATGACGGAGACATCGGTGGAGATAACGGAAAGATGACGGCCGTCGTACTTTTTGACCTTATCTTGGAGAAGTTCGTTCTCGATTTTGAGATCACCGAGCGCGGCCTTTAATCTTTGGGTCTCAATACGCATCTGTTCGCGTTCTTGCTCACTGATCTTCATCTCCTCCTCGAGCATGACGCTGCGCTCGATCACCTGGTTGTACTTGGACTCCATATCCTCGAGTGATGACGTGGTGTTGCGGGCTTGGCGTTCGTAATCGTCGTTGGCAACTTCGATTTCACGGAGTCTGAGTTGGACAGTCCGGTTAAGATCGCGAAGGGTAGTGATTTCCTTCTCGAGGGCTTGCTGGGAGGTAGTCGTCTCGGCCTTGGACTCTTTGTATTTGCGCTGTGATAGAGCATTAGTATATTGTTGATGAGAGGCGGCGATGCGCAATAGCGCCTATCGTGATTGAGCATACCTTCCACTCCTCAACCTCGAAGCTGAGGTTTTCAGCGCGCTCCTTTAATGTGCGCTCGCGCTTTTCGGCCATCTCGATATCCTTTTCCAGCTCTGCCTCAAGCTCTCTGCTGGATTCACGGAATTCAGCGAGCTCGGCTTCGAGCTGCTCATACTGTAATTTGTACCACGATAGCAAATCGGCACCCTCAGGTGGCGGTGACGAAGGGGGCTCCATGATGGCGGTGCGATAGAAATCGCGGGCAAGTAGATATGTGATGGGTTGTCGGCTGTAATGACGTTCAAGATGCTCGATACATGCGAGGCGAACGTGATATGATAGATGGAAGATGCCGGAAATGTCGATATATGCGACAGCGGTAGTCGGTTCGTTGGGCGACTCAGATTGCGAACGTGGGAAATCGCAAAGCCTGTGACAATAGATAACGCAAGACTAAATAAATAGCGGATTGCGGGAAAGTGTGCGGCGATGGGATTGTGGGTTTGGTGTATTGAATTTCGTCTCGTGGTGCTCGTGATTTAGTACACAAGCTGCAATTTACCCCCTCCTTAATGGACGGATGCTGTTGATGTGCGGGCAATTGATGGCGCAGTGTAGTGTAATGTGGTGTGGATACGGGTAGATATAGTGATGGATGTCGGCGTTCAGAGGTCGTTAAGAGCGGATTGGATGCAGCTTCTAGCCGTACATGAATAGAAGAATAAACAAAAGAGGAAGAAGAAGTGGTGATGTAAAAAGACACTGGTAGAAAAGAAGAAAAAAAAGAAGAAAAAAATGCAACGAAGAAGGAATAACGTGAAGTCTTAGTCGATACAATACGATATAGTTGAACGATTGCTGGCTGACTGCAAATCGTGACTTACCTGCAAACTGCGCTTTGTGCGGGCTTGCTTAGCTTAGCAATGGCACCTTCACAGTATCGCGGGTTCTGTAGAAGAAGATTGGCGGCGGGAAGGAAGAAGAAGGGAGGGAAGGGAAGGGAAAGGAAAAGAAGGAAAGCAGAGAAAGATAAAACAGGAGAGTCAACAAGAGAGCAAAGTGAAAGAAAAAGAGAAGAGCAAAAGCCAAAGAAGGGGGCACAGGAACGAGAGGAGACGCTGTTCTGCACGGCCAGGGATCAACAACCGGAAGCTGCAATTGCTATTGCTATTGCTGCTGGCTCTGTAATTGCAGTCTGTATGCTAGCACGAGCAACTCTTCTAGTTTCTGTTGTCTTTCTGGACTCTCTCTGTCTGCTCTTGTTTTGCTCGTCTTTCCACGCTATTGTTTGACTGTATGTGCGTGTTTATTATGCTACCAAAGCAAGAGAGCTTTGCTTTGCGTCGCTGTTCCAATCATAAACAAGCTTGCCGATATGCCTACCAGAGAAGGAAGGAATGAAAAACCCCATTGACAACTGCTACATGTGCTAGTACTACAACTACTAGGTATTTGCCATTTAAAGGGTGGGCTGGGGAGGATACCAAAGCATATGCTGGTGGGGACGCTAAGCCACATGAAGACATTGACACTGGGTGGCTGGCCTGAAGTAGCCAGCTTGAGAGTGCAGAAGTGGGCTTGTGCTGGTACGAATGTCGATTTTGCCCTAGGGCCGGGTGGATACTTGGTGTTTATTTGTGCTATATTTGTATTTTTTTTTTCAACATGCTGCCGTAGCTAGCTGCCTTACGTGCTAGTATTATTAGTCGCAGTAACAGTCCAGTCAGCATACCAAACAAATCAACTTTGTATGTATATCTACATCATTATCAACACCCGAGTTTATATGGTGCGTCCCTTGCATCGCCAAAATCGAGCTTCCGCTCTTGACTGGCCGAACCGTGCCAGATCCGATCGCTTGGCCGCCGTGCTTCTAATTTGTTCCGCAGCTCTTGATCTCTTTTGACATGTCAGGTTGAATGGTTAAAAGGCTGTTCGCCGGATCAACAGAAAGTGCAGAATCGTCGGGTTAGTTGGGCATGAATTAGGACTCCGTTGTTTATCAAGAGACCATGCGACTCTATGCCAACTCATCCATCATCCCACAACTCCCATATTCTGATTCTGCAGCAGAAGCGGAATTTTCTACTTTTGTGCCTATCCTCCTTCTTCTATCGATTGCTACCTTATTACGAAAACGAGGACACGCCGTCGTACTACATGACGGGACCGACAGACGTCTGCAAAATACTGCTACTTTTTTTTCCTTGAAAGGCGCTAGCACCTTATGATATCTAACGGACGAGACAGTAGCTGCTGATTCGCCCTTCCCCTACTCTACTGCTCCCCAACCAACACCTGGATTGTCTAACTCCCAAAGCGTCGATCTCATAATAGGCCATCTCGTGTGCTTCTTCTGTCTGAAAGCTCACCGCCGTGCTGAAATGCACCCGTGCAGCCCGAAGGATTGACACCCGGCCAGCGGTCTGCGTCGAGCCCTCCATGCCATCCGTCCATCGTCGTCTGCTTTCGGACTCACAGAGTCCACCTAGTTTAGGCTGGAACCTTGCCCTGCCCTACCCTGCCCTTGTTCCTTGTTATATGTTGCCTGGCTTCTTCTTTGCCGCTGCGCTACAGCTAGCTTGAAGTTGTTCGCCTTGGAATAAATTTCTAACCAGGTACTAGACTATTTACTTCTGCTGCTGCTGAAGTTGCTAGGTCTTTGATTATACGAATGCGTAGTGCCTCTAATCTCGAAATTACTTGCGTGAAGGACCGTACATACACTACATGCAACGCTATACCTGTCACGGCCTCTACTACCACCTTAATGACCAGCCTACATATGTATGTAGATTTCATCTTCAGACGAGAGCTAGCTTGACGGAATGATGCTAAATGTATCAATGTATGGGCGAGATAATGCGTGCCTGCAGCAAACCTGCACTCTCAACTTTCTGCAGCTCCCTTGTCTTTGCGTTTCGCTTCTTGAGGACAACCATTCAACTAGCTAGGGCCTTCGCCTCCAAGACATTCTACGAACCTGGATTTTCCCTAATTTCGCACCACATGTGTTCCATTCTACAACTTATATCGATCACGACTTAGTCTAATAACGGTTTATTACCTACTATTAGTCGCTTTTGTCCCTGTCATATAGGCGCCTAAAAACCCCTCCTATCAGCGTTTATAGTGCTTATTATGCCCGAGGTTCAAGCTTGAAAGAGAACGATAACAATAGTCTTGTTTCATGTGGCTTGAAAATATAGGGACCAATCATGCGCGCCACATCAATACTCGCCCTTTTTGTGGGTGCAACAATGACATCCATTGATCTTCTAGGACAAAAAAGGAGCATTGATTATAGGTGTCACTCTTCTTGAGAAAATTTAGTATCAAGTATACTATTCTGAGTGCTTAGTTGTAAGTCCTGAATGATCGCCCTGTAACATCACACCCCTGAAATTCCGACCTCGCATTCTAGAAATCCAAAGCTTGGGATGTGAGTCAGTCAGAAACTATACCATACTATTCTATTCTATACTAGATGACATTATCTCCGTAATTTCCATCAGGCTCATAGGTAGGTTCTATAACAACTGTAAGTCAATGACTGGTGAACCCATCACAACTTGATGCTGTTGTTATCATTGAATTCTAATTAGAGCCTACTCCTCGTTCCATTCCATCCCACCCAGCCACCCCTGATGGGATGTGCTGCCTAGTTTGGTACTAGTATTTGAGACTCAATACAAAGTCAAGTAATGGTTCAAACCTACCTACCTACCTACTACAGGCAACTCGGGCCTCTTACTAATACATCTATTACACACTATCGATCCAGACAATGAATGTCGGCCTCTTTCTTTTCACTCTCTCATTTTCCATATGCATTAAGTGCGTGCATGCATCAGATAGTAACCTTTCTTTCTCTAGCTTTACCTGTATCATTAGCTAACTACATCCACAACCGGGCCCAAGTTAATCATCACGTATCGTTTCCCCAGCCATCTTTATATCTCCCTCGCCCGCGTCCTTTTGTACTATGACCCCGAGATCTATTTGTTTCCTTGCCCTTGTAAATGCAAGTCATGCTAGAATAACAAGAAATATTCGTCAATGGAGGCTCTCAGAAACAGTATAGTAGCAAAAAGGACACATTTCAAGTTGTTTTTTCTTTCTTTTTTTTTCTTCCCTTTGAAATGAGATCCCGTGATTATGGTTTATTGTTGGGTAAATCTCCATCGTGTAAGTCCGTTTCTTATCAATTCCCCCAAGAAGAGGCTGGTAAAAGAAAAAATCCAAAACGAAACTCCGTCAAGCAACCGATCTCTTCGATAAGATTTGAGACTTAGTTCCCTTAACGATGCAAAAAGTTGAATCAATTTAATCTAGATCATGACTTTTTCCTTTGCTTGGTACATTTTCCATTATCTTGAGAAACAAGTCTAGACCAGCATTCACTTTTGTTTATATATGTACTGTATGGCTTTCAAGGTCCGTATGTATGTCGAATATACATGTACTAATAGCTGTTCCTCCCTACATGATGAAACGAGCATATAAAATGCACCTATAAGAGACATCGAAATATGTGACCTTGGGTACCTACATACAATATTTATGTATTATACGGAGTATACGTCATGTAGGTACCAAGTGCGACTAGCCAAAACTGATTGTTAGCCGTCCATCGTGATTGTAGACAACGGCTGCATTGAATAGACATATTTATACCATGAAGTCCTTGAGATATGAGGTATATATATGTTACACGTAGTTACAAGTACAAATGCGTACCATTATAGCTTAGATTTCTCCAACTTTAAGAACATATTGTGTCTTCTTTTCCTATTTCAGAATGGGAGCCTTAGAAAAGCAAAGAGGAAGATAGGGAGCACAAAGCTATCCAACATGTACCTCTGGAGATATTAGGGATGGATAAAGTTTCAGCACAGTACCTGAATACATATGCACGCACTCAAGCGGTGAAAAAGTGGTATTCTTAATAATTTCAAGACGACGAAGCGTTCGTCATCTACTTTAAGTCTTCGCCTCCAAAAGGTAGAGTACGACTCTGATATTCCCAACATAAAATTTTGTACCAAGGTAGGCCTACTATATGCTTTACCGCGTGTTTATTTTTTTTTTCTTTCTTCTTGCTTCCTTTTAATTCTGACTACATTATCAGGTTATGTTGAGCCATGTCGTGTTCCTAAGCTTTTAGTAGTATCTGTTTTTACTAGCCTTTGATGCAAACTAAACTTACCAACTCTCCATTCTTGAACCAAGTAGTAAAGTAGTAGTAAAGTGTAGTAATTATGCATGCAATGCATGGACTTGAGCCAGACTTTGCTTTTTTGCGCTCGGAATTACAAAGATGGCTGGAATGGCCGGAGATTCTCAGATAGACTTTACTGTTATATTTTTAAACTCGTCAGGAATTCATTTGCCGTCTTTGAGGTATCCAGTTATCTGCTTTTGGTATCTTGTCATTAGAGGGATACGAGAACGAAGAAGATAGTACATACATATGTATGATTGGTTCATGATGTAGTCCGTGAACTACTATATGCCATCATCTACGAACTCATCATAGACATAGCCCCAGTCCACGGTAAATCGAAACGAAGCTGAGAGATAGCCAGAATTAGAAAGTATCTGTAGTAATCGTCATTTACCAGCTCTATTCAGATACATACATATTAAGTTATTCTTTTTTCTAAATACTACCCTTGCCTTTTTATGGCCTAAATAGAAACAAAACCAAGAGAATTCGGCTACGGCTTGCCTATTCAGGGATTTGAATTTTTCTCTCGCTTTGTGTTGATAATGCAGGTAAAAGGGACAGGAATGAACAGACGATTTTTCACTTACTAGCTACGAAAAGTGGCCTATGAAAACAAAACCAAAAAAATTATCTTATTGATGATTTTATTCGGAGAAGTAGATCAACGAATTTCCGCCTCAGCTTATGGGAAGTGTAGAATCCCATATGCGTAGGTCAGTCCACAGTACGATGATCAGGCGTCATTCACATTATCATTCATATTCACGTTAAAATATCACATGTGGGAAAGGTAACTTAAACTATCCGCATATCTTCTTACTATGCCAAGTGCTTTTTTTCAAGACTCTTTCATTCCATTGCAAAGACCAAATATAAAACATGCTGACATAAATATGCAGAGTGACTAAAGAAAAAAAATACAAACTCCAACTACGTGATTCAGTAAGCCAATCATCACCAATGAATAAAGCAAAAATATCTGCTTTTCATAACGTGGCTGGTCGTCGGAGAAGGAAGTAAGGAATTAACCCCAAGTTTCGACTTGCTTTCTCTCCACGATATCTCCATCTCCTTGATTATGCTCAACGTATCTCCAGTTCATTATATTCCCCCGCCTTAATCAACAGATATCGTTTGTGGCTCTGGAATGATATACCGTGCAAACTATTCACCATGTCAGCTCCCGAACCCAGATTGCTATTAAAAGAACAAGACAAACTTTATGCCATACAAAACACGCACACACATGGCACTTATTTTCAAGAGAGGAAAAAACATGTAGAGTGAAGTAGCTAAGAATAATCGAAAATTTGTCAGAAAGCTAACGTTTGTGACGTATGATTGGTAGGTATGTATAGTCATAAAAGATGAAAATAAAGTATGCGCAATAAAAAACGATACTCGATAACGAGGAAGGGCAACAGAAAGGAACAGACTACAACAGCAGATTGCTTGATAGCCAGCTATCTTCATGTTGACACATGGAGACTGCCGGTCTAGAAAAGGATCACGAACCAATGTAAAAACAGCAACGAAACAGCGAAAAGCAGATCAAGGGCACTACAGCTAACAGCAAACAAGAAGAAAAAAAGAGAAAAAAGTTGCAGTTGGCTTAATGGGTGAGAATGAGTGACGAAAAAAGGACAGGACGCATAGTGAAGAAAACAAAACATGTCGTGTGAAAGACAACACTAACAGAGCGGAACGCGACTGGCTGGATTCAGAACAATGCGGAAACGTATGGACACGAAGATAGCGGCGCGAGGCTATGGAATAGCATCAACGGATATGCGATGGATGGAGGGTATTGTGAGGGATGGTAAGGCGGACCGGTTATAGGTCAAAGCCCAGGACCACCCACGGAGCGTTGCTACGTCTCGGGGCAGTAGGGGTAATATTGCCATCCTCCATATCATCGTCATGAACTTCGCGGGTAGTCGACAGAACGTCCCAGTCATCGTCTTCATCCTCGCTGCTATCTGCTACAAAGCCAGGCACCTTGTGGGGGCAGGCAGGAGGTAGGATGCTAGAGAACTGGCCGGAGCTATCAATGCGCGGTGACTTTCCAGTACGCTTGCTGCCCTTGCGACCCTTCTTCTTGGCCTTGCCCTCCTTAATCACGAACTCGGGGCCTGATGGAACCAGATAGTTGAAGTTGAACTCGGAGCTACGGGCCGCCGAGGTATCGTTTGTCAGGCACAAGTCGTTCACCGCGGCAGAGTAGTTGATCTCTGCATAAAGGCTGTTGTTGATTTTAGCAATGAGCTCCTCGCACACGATGCCTTCGTTATCCTTGGTCTCCTCCTTGAGTCTCTGCTGCAACGACTTGACGGCATCAGTGACGGTCTTCTCACGATGGCGGTCGGATGGCAACTCGAAGCCCTTGTTGTAGGCCATAGAAGCCTCCTCCTTCAGCTCCAAGTTAGCCAACTTCCGAGAAGTGCGGCTGTGGCGAGGGCTCTCGGCCCTACGCTGGCACTCGAAGCATGTGCAGTTGGTCGACAAATGGTCGGCGGGATTATACTGGCGCATAATCATGTCCATGGACTTGTAGACGGGAGAGCCGTCCTTGCGTACGCGGTCGAAGTTCTTCTGGGCGCGGTTGATATACGAGGGCGAGAGACGCTTCTTCTGGTGGGCGTTGCTGACACGCAGACGGAAGGTTTTTGAAGGGTAACGCAGGCTCTCGGGTACCTCCATCGCGTTGGTCGAGGGCATGGCGGAAACGAAAGCCATAGCGATGCTGTGATATTGGCCTAGTGGTATATTTCAAGGGAGAATCGAAAGTATCGTGTCGGCTGTGTGGGTTGATAGTGTAGTTGGTGCCGTCCTTAAGCAACGAAGAGGCACAAAGAACAAGAGAGGAAGAAAAGGGGAAGAAAGAAGAAGAGGAAGAAGAAAAGGAAAAAGTGGCAGGATACAAAGAGATTTTGTGAAGAAAGAGGAAAAGAAAGAACGAGTTATTACTTATTATTACCAGGCAGGCAGACTTGGTCGGGCGTTCAAAGGGGAAGGAAGGAACAAAGAATCAACACAGTAGCTGCTCTGTACAGAAGGTTTTTTCGTGCGGATGACCAGGAGCAGCCGACCAAGGAAGAATAAAATCGAAAAAAAAAATAGAGAGGATAATAACAATAAAAGTATAAAAAAGGTAATATAAGGACAAAACAATACACCAAGATAACGCTAGACGAACGTATGGTGGTAGCAGTAGAACGTGTAATGGAGGTGGTGTTTATTGGACAAGACAAAGGTGGAAAAGAGCGCTAACTTGTCGGGTCAGAAGGTAAAGAGACGGTAGAGATCAAAATAGTTGTACGTGGTCGATCTGAAAAAGAGAAAGAAAAAGAAACCAGGTGCAGCTATACATGTGTACTAATATGTATGTATCTGTATGTAGCAAGGAAAATAGAGCAAGACAAGATGCAACCGAGGTTGGCAGCGGCGGGCTGTGACACCGACTTATACCTCGTTAATTATTTGATTATTACAACTGCTTATCGCTGTAGTAATAATTTGTCTGGCTGTTCATCTATTACTATTATTGCTGGCCTGTGACGACACCAAATTCCAACAGAGAATCCAAGCCAAGCTTGACTGTTTCTCTCCTCCAAACCCCAGTCTGCAGACAAGGCAAATGCAAGGCAAAATACCAAGAAGGACCACGAAGGACCAAGGCTAGCCCAGGCCAAATCATCCAGCAAATCTTGAAGCAAAGCATGGGCTCTATCCGACCAACCTGGATAGCCGATGAGTTGATATGCATCATTTTGTGTCTACGAGGCGGAGGGATTTTTTCAGAAGGGCAACATTATTACAGCACAGCCAACTCAAGACACAGCTACACATCTGCACATTATTGATGGCTTTTGTGCACAAGAAATGCTCTAGTAAGTAATAAAAAGTGCTATGCTGTCTGATACCGGACACATGAAGGTGTGATTCATGATTGGACAGTTACAGCCCGAAACACTCCAGATTAGGAATGGGGGACTTGTTTACTAAAGCAAGTACTTAAGCGTCTTGCAAAGAAGGCCAAGCTTGTTTTTGTTATCAGCCTTGTTTTTGTTATTTGGGGACCCTTTTCTGTTTTGGTCTTGGTGGGTCAGCCGGTCGGCCTCTCAAAATAATCTATCAAAGATAAGTCAAGTCACAATCTCCCTAAATCTGACGCAATTGCCTAATCACGAACAAAAAAAAGGTATCTTTAGCGGATTAGAAAGCAAAGCATGATAACATGATAGCATAACCCCGTGCTCATTAGTAAATACATAGTTGAACTAGAGCGGATTTTCTTTTTATGGAGACTATCCATTTCATTCATTCAATAATCCACATAATCGTGTCACAACAATCCATATCCACATCCACGTTCGCTGTATTTGTATAGAACTAGCAAGTTGATAGTATTTAATCCCCAAGTAAACAAAGCCCCAGTTCAGCAAGTGCTCCGCTCTCAACATCGGATCGCCTATGTTTTCTCTGCATTAAGGCGACGTTGTCGCTTATAAAGAGAAGTGGATTGATATCTTTGTTGTTTTCTTTAATATTGTCTTGTCTGCATCTGTTTTGACCTCTGTATTTCCGTTCTGTTTATTTCTGTCTTGATTCATTTTCTTTCTAGTCTCGCCGTATTCTCGTTGTGACTCATTCTTCTTATTATCTCCGTCTAGTTCGCTCGTTCCGTCCGTGTCACAGAAACGCCCAGCCAAGCCATTCACTCTTCCCCATACATAACATACGTATATGTAATCTCTATGTTTTATGTAGCTGATAAGCAGGCAACTAATTAATCAATTCCACTAAATTCTAGATTAACTTCGTTACCCTCTAGAGACTTGGCCCCTGTATACGATTCCATCCACCTAAAAAGCGCCTAGAAACAAAGCCAACTGCTGTGCCGATGACGAGCTAAGGCGCCATTGACACGCCTATTCCCCGCTATGCGTCCTACGCTAGAATTCCACAAACTAAACGGGCCTTGAATCATAATGAGACAGCGTATTCTTTTTTGTTTCTGGCTTACAACGGCTCACAGAGGTAACTGACTATAGGAATTACTACTTATTGAACAGAGGCTATGCCATAATGTCGACTCATATCTTCTCATATCCATCTAAATTATTTGCTAGGTTTCAGAAAGAGACAGCGATAACATAACACAGGCATTTTCTCTTCACCTGTTTAAGATTATGAAAAAAGAACAAGAAGAACATAGTGTCCTCATGAAAACCTTGTAGATCTAATTCCCGTTTACTTGGCCATCATTCCCTAAAGAGCCTCTTTCGTTCTTTTCAACTTCAGGGCTCCCCAGAACCATCGACATCGCTAGGGTAAGTAGTTATCAAATGCTTGTATTAAATACTCTTGCTTTACTTGTCTGTTGGAATGATGAAATTGTCGCCGATGTACAACTAACCAGAGAAAAAAAAAACTTCTTTAATTCGCGAGCAGCACATCACCTATCAAATAAGTAACATCAACAGCGGACATCCAGTACCCGCAACCGAGACAATATACATGTAGTTGTATGTGACATACATACATGTACATGCAGCCCGCCCACTTATGCGTGCCAACAAACAATATCATGAAATCCTGTTCTGCATGATTTTTTTTCTTCACTTTTTTTAACTAAATAAAGAAGGCAATTTTTTACTGGAATTTGTGTTAAAAATTTCACAAAAAGAAACTTAACATTGTTCATCATCATTGGCCTCATGCCGTAAACCTACAACATATTTGATTTCACTATCTTCCAAACTCGGCTATTATTGATACCTTGTACTCGTTGTTTTGTTAGAGTTGTTGTCTTTTTTTTTTTGGATATTTCTCGTTCGCAACTTCAACCATGGCTTCAGTGATATTTGCCACCAATAAATTATTATATTCTAGACCTACATGTACTGTCAAATCACTCTAATATTGGTTTGTCTTTTTCCTTATCTGTTTACTCAGGTCGGTTATGACATCATCTAAGCATAATATCTATCGAGATCCAAACCACGACAACTGAAACATTGCTTGTTTTCACATGTCCTTTTATCTCTTACATATCATTAACAAATGTTCTGACTTGTCGATTTCATTTGCTGTACAGTGCATTCGTCACGTTTGTATACATACATATACATTATGTGAAAACACCAAACACAGTTGGATAGATAACGTGCAGCAATATAGGTCATTATTCAATCTACACAGCCTCATAACTTAGTCCTCGTGTTCAGTCTACTAGAAGGTATTTAGTTATACTCTTTCTTTTAAGGAAATGCCGTAAGTTCAAGCAATTCTGAAACCCTACTGAACATTTGGTTAGCTTTTTTTCTTCCTTTTTCCTCCTGCTTCACGTGCAGTCAGGCGAAAAGGGATTGTCATGTGTCCGTCCCATCAATAGCCAAATATGTCAAGGGCCGAGGGGCGACAAGATACATAATTATAGACTCAGTTATACTAGGGTTACAGGGTTACTAGGCTTTTAAAACATATGCGTATATACCCTAACCCTACGTATAATTTGGTACTGTTTGTATCACCGTCTACTCTGTTCCTAATTTTTTAAGTGTTGAAAGAAATAGAACGTTGTTATTACTAACTAAACTAAAGGTTATGATAAGAATTATTAGATAGCAAATTGTGTTGCTTGAATGATAAATCAGTTATTTTCATGTTTAACCTCAAAGTATTCCTGTCGCGATAATACCAGTAATTCAAATATATAGGCCGATATTCCTACTATCACGATCGTAAATCATCGTGATCCATATTGAGCGGACCTATACACCTAGCATTTGGATCTACACCATCTTGCAGGCTATTAATTGGTGTTGAAACATCTTCATAGCTCTATAGCTCCATAAGATTAATGAATTAAAAAAAAAATCGGTGTTGAAGACCTATCTGGAGTAGATTCATTCGCATTGGCCGAACCTCCATGTGTATCTGGTGGCATATGCATCATGTAATTCAAGGACCCACGTGACTCCCGGGCAATTCTTGGGGCACATCCTCTAGTTTCTTGTCGGGAAGCTCGAAGATGGCTGAGTGAGTTCTGCCTGACATATCAGGACCGTCGAGCTCGGAGATAGTCGGGGGAGGTGGACTGTTCATGCTTGGCAAGAGACTTTCATTGTATGGAAGTGGTGTATTGCCTGTAGACTGCAAGAATGTCGACTCCGTAAGTGGTGATACAGAGGCGCTCGGTATTTCTGACGTGGCTTTGGGGTCTTTGGGGTCACTGAGGAATGGATCGGTAGTGGCGGGACATTCTGAAGATGATTGAGTGGTGGCCATGTAAGATTGTTTGCGGCGACGCCACATAAAAATGCATATAACAGCTATAGTAGCCACACCGGTAATGACACCGATAGCAATACCGGCCTTTGCTCCAGCTGACAAACCAGAGCTGTCACTATATGTGTGATATGCATGGGGGGAATCTATAGGTTCGGGGCTGTCGTCGGTAGAATTAACTTGAGCGTCTTTGTTGAGTAGGTATTGCGAGGGCAGGTTTCGTACGGTGACATCGACTCCCCAATCTTCATCGATTGTACGATTACCAAACACAAGTGTGTTGTTCGAAATATAAAATACTCTCCAAAGCTCTAGGACACTGTCCCAGAAAGCTGACAAATCAGCACTAACCTCATCAGCAAGAGGCCAGTCCGAGAGAGCTCCATGGAAATCCCAATAGTTGCCGTAAGGCCAGTAACTAGGGCCTCTACCAGTATAATTGAGATAGTAGACTTACTTATCGTTACCGATATAGAAAAGGCTCGGCATGGTATCGTTATAAACCGTCATAGTGACACTACCGTTTGTAGAGTCAAAGTTGGTGAGATTGTATGAGCTCGAGCCTTGTGCGAGCGAAGAATCGGAGTTGTTGTAGATAGAGTTGGAAAATTCGCGGGGTAGAGAGTCTACATAACATACACTTGTTAATAAGATTTAATAGTATAGGCTGTAAGAATAAAGAGGCTTACCGATCCACCACTCGTCGGAATCATACAGTAGCTGGGAAATATGCATATTATAGTCATCCACGGGGTAGATAACCGTGATATTAGCATCATTAAACTCAGCCGAGCAGATTGTCGTGGCTGCCACTCCTTCTACCGAAACCCGACCCTTTTGAAACCAAATATCATCGGTGACACCGCCTCCAACCATCTGCACAGCACTCTCAGAGTCTAGATAGAAGAGAGAAACCAAACCGTCCCGGCCCACTACAAAACTAATAGGACTGGGAAATAACACATCGTCAGCGTTGATACCTGCTTTCTCGGAGATATTGACCAAGAGATCGTGGTCTTCGAGCACACCAGACAGGCAAGTGTAACGAGCTAACATTAGTGAGCCGTCGGTGTCTTGGTAGAACAAAATGGTCTAGTTCCTAGTATTAGGTACCATAGACCTGTCAGTATTTGGAACACAGTAGTCTATACGAGAAAGGCATTCATGGATTCAGGATAAACTTACACCGTTGTAACTATCACTTGAACGATATACTGTGCTGATATCACTCTCGGTATGCATGTGGCCAGGGAGCGGAAAGGTGAAATTCATGATCCAGTCGTCGCCGTAGGGGATATTGCAGCTTCCCATGTATAGGTTCTTGCCATCACTGATGATAGCCTGCATATAGCCAGACCATGCCCATGATGCTATCTTTTCGACGGCAACTGTCTGAGTGGCAAACAGTGCCGCCAACAGTAAGAAGACGTACTGAGGTATGGTAGATTAAAGAGGGTGAAGTGTAGATCCAAAGAACAAAAAAGGGAATGGAGAGAAGAGAAACAGTACATGGGCTTCACGATAACCTGTGAACTAGCAGTGAAGAGAATTAGTATTCTAATGTGACTGGTGACTTTATTATGCCGCCTAGACTACAAGAAGACTGAAGCAGCTAAAAAAGAAGTAGTCAAGAAGAACTGAATTTGATAAGCGGGCGAAGGGGTCTCTTTTATTCTTTTATGATGGCCTAACTTCAAACAATACTCGGGCATTATTTATTGTTTTCGCTTGGTATATATTCCTAGAATGGCTTTTATAGGTAGTATATATGCATGCAATGATGTGTATGAACGCCCCGATTCTGTTAATATGTATGTGGTATTTCAGATACTTCAGCCATTCTCTCTTCATCGACTAGTATAATGGGAAGCTATAACTAAAATAAAAAGAAAAAAGAAATAAAAGTACAAGGGATATATGTGATATCTCCCCGGCCCATCTCTATTATACATTTGTGATGACTTGCTTTTTTCTTGACTATTTACAAAGGACTCGGCTGTGAATGTAGATGAATACATGAGAAAAGAAACAGAGAAATAAGAATTAAGTGGTGGCTTAGTAAAGTACCGCTTGGCTCCTTTTCTCTCTCTTGCATTTACTCGTGCAGTTGCTTCCTCCGTGAGTAAGAAATTTCATATAAACTACATATGTAAATCTATACATATACCGGCTATACAACATGTGTATCTGTATTTATGGTGATGTCTATCTTTCCAAGGCGGCTGCGGCGCGTTACTACAGCTAATGTGACGATTCTCCATGTATATAAATAACAGCTATGGGACAGAAAAACCAAGCTTGGCTATAGTTAGGCACAGTGAATCTGTGGGGTCGAGGCTAAGATGCAAGGCTTTTGTAACCTTTGGAATCATTGTTTACGGGCTATCTTCTTCTCGCCGTCAAGACAAAAGAAGCTAAAGAAGCCCACAGTCTAGCTTGGAAATTATGTCTTGGAAACGTTGCTATAGCATTCATGTAAGCCAAGCTAATTTGATTATCTGCTGACTATCTACAGACATCTTTTGGTGTTATTTTATGGTTTTTGGGCGATATACAATAGGAGCAGATAGATAAGTGATGCCAAAAATAGTTTGTTGAATGGCGGTAAGTAGTGTAGTGTTCTCGGAGACTTTTTTTTGCACTCTAATACGACATGGGGCACCCTGCAGACCGGAAACTTTAACAGATTTTTGGATGAGTAAGTATAATTAAGTAAGGATTAAAAGGGTGATGGGTTGTCCACCTATTTGCACTCTAGAATATAGAATACTCAACACTATCTCGATCATGGTTGCTGTTCAAGGCATTTAAATTTAAGAGGACGGACCTGATATTCGAGATCTGTCAAACACACATATATACCGAGCCTATATAATGCTCAAAGCACGATTATACGGGAGATTAGCGGTTGCTATGTAGCTTGAATAATCTTTGCTCACCTAGAGATGAAAGGTCAAGACTGGACTGATCATCACGACACCACAACTAAAGCCGTGTCTAATGTATCCTAATGAGCACGGTGTGGCTTGGATGGGACACCACTGACAGGCAAAGAATCCAACTCCTGAGGGGCTGACACGGCTTCAAGTTCTGGTTGACGAGGAATACCGCTTGGTATCGAGCCTGGAAGTTGAGCAAGAAGGCCGTTATCATTGGGTGCTTCATAGACACCGATTTCCATGTTTTTTTTTTCTCCCTGCACAGCAACATCAGCTCCGCTCGGACCGTCTCCAGCAAGCTCCGAAGCTTTGACTTGACGGCGACGATGTCTCCTATAGAGCCAGACTATAACTATAGTACCAACCACAAAAGCGATGACGGCAACAGCGATACCTGCTTTCGCCCCAGTAGATATAGATGAAGTAGATGCATGTGCTGCAGAGCCTGTTCCAGATGAATTTCCACTGTCGGGACTGGAGGATGAGGATGAGGATGAGGATGAATTTGGGGAAGTCTCCGAGTCTTTTGAAGTAGTCGAGTTACTGGGGAAGGGATATGCTGTGACAGACTCAGCCCAGCCTCCTCCACCGGAACGACTAACAAGGGTTAGGCTGCTGTTAGCGATATAGAAAACACGCCAATACTGATTATCTACATCGTACGTCGCGGTGACTTTGTCGCTGGTATCGGCATCGGGCCACGAACTCAGCATAGAAGCAGAAGTCCAGACGCCACTTGAGCTACTGTACTGGTGCAAAGCGTTATCAGTGCCAACATAGAATATTTCTTTCTTTGTGGTGGTGGATAGCGTCATGCCAATCGATGCAACGGAAGAATCGAATGAAGATAGAGAGTATGAGGCGGTGGATGTTGATAGGGATAGGCCATTAGAACCCGTATTGTTAGTCACCGAGGACGAGAAAGTATTGGGGAATGAAGCTAGGGAGCCATGTTAGTGCAAAAACGTCTTAAATAAGTGAGTGATGGGCGGTGTCTTGAATTTAACTTACTGATATTCCAAGTGTCAGCATCCTCGATTAACTCGGCAACCTGTATTTCGTTGTCGCTGACAGCGTAGGAAATGGTGATATTACTGCCGCCACGTTGTGAAAGTGCCACACTTGACGAGACGATAGACTCTGGGGAGACACGACCATGGTTATACCAAGAGCCGCCAACATTTCCATGCAGCATGCTTACCGACCCGTTCGAGGTTTGGTAGGCCACGTAGATGATGCCACTTGCCCCAATAGTAGCAGAGAAGTCTGATGGCTTCTGGATATCGTCAGCGCTGAGGCCGGCAGTATTACTGATACTTTGATGGTAGCTTTGGTATAGTTCATGTGTCGTGCTGTTGCAGGAGTAGCGATCCAGATGTATCGTCCCGTCCGTAGACTGATATACTATGGCTGTCTGCAGGGCATATTCGTGTAGAGACGAGCCGGTTAGCGGTGATACCAATACTGCAGCACTTAGGGATGGCAAAAATATGCATGATTATATAAGTGACTAAGACATTGACGAGAACGACAGTCCAACAGCCAGAGATATATGAGTGTATGAGGAAGATATAAAGATATGACTGGAACCACGTACGAAGTTGTTGTCATTGTTGTCGCCGTAATACGCGGTACCAAGGCGGCTAGTGGACAGTAATGCGGCTGTGGTGGTAAGATTGGTAGGAAATGTCCATTCGGTCGCCGGCAGATCACAGGAACCACCAAGAAGAGCGCCGTCGTTGTTCAAAACGGTCTGGATATAGTCATTTAGTACCCACGAAGCTACCTTTGATGCCATGCCTTCACATGCGAAGATGAGGCTAGCAGCCGCGATCAGCTTCAGCGGCAAAGGCATTGTTTTTTTAGCGAGTGTAGGCTGAGGCAGTGACAAGAAGGCGAAGCCGTCTTTTGTTTCAATGACCGACTTTATGGCCGCTCTGAGGAAACAGACAGATGCAATTCCTTGTCTAGTGAAAGACGAAGACTATTTTTTTGTGTGAGATGAAGAAAAAAACTAGATCGTTTGAAGAAGCGATAGAGAGCGCTTAATACTGGAAAGAAACCAACTGAACGCCCGATTAATATGGATAGCTGCGTATCTGCATTTCATGACCCATGTTATATCGTCTAAAAGAGCGCTTCACACAATTACATTACAATGAAGAAAACTGTATGCAATATATGGTATTACAGAAATAGAGGAATTAATAAGGCTAAATGACGACTTCACATGCTATGCATCACCATGATCCACATAATTATTTGACTGGTTTTTTTGGGTTCTACATCTATTCAAGGTTTTGTTTGCACCGAAACAAGCTTAATCTTGATGAGCTATCACGACTATCGAGTAGTGGGGGAAAGACAAGGATCAAGCTTGCTACATGTAGCATAATACAATGTATTGTTGTTGCCATGCGAGACCCCGCTGACTGAAGACTACTAAACATGAAAATACTTTACATACGCTGTATTATTGAGGCCTCTCTAGTAAGGCAGCACAGGCGAGTATTAGATGTGACAGGTAGTATAGGTTTTGGCTTCGGTGTGCTATAAAATGTATCTCTATAGTAGATGGGCGGCCTCCCGGAATGACCGAGTAGCATTGGAGTCCAGAGCCAAAAACACAATTACATGTACATACCTGAAGTTGACTAGTCTCTTCGCTCGCTATAGAGATGAAGAGGCTGAGAGCATACTAGTAGGTGCTATTTAGTACAGTTTTATTGCCAACAGCGGTGTTAGGCTAGACAAGGAAATATAACGGGCTCAATTGACAGACACTATTGGCATGTTATGACTTTCTACGTTCATTTTTAGTATGCCGAGGAGTTTGACTCAGACGGTAAAAGGATTCTTAAGAGAATAGAAGCGGTATAGCTAGCAATATGATTGTGGTAGAGCTCAAGCACTTTGATAGCAGGCTGAAGATATAGTTCCCTCCATGGGGTCTTTTAGTCCATTGTACACTTAAAACTCTCCGGCCTATACCCTTATTTACAGCATTTAGCACTGGATATAGAGGCTGAAATGTATAGGCTTGGAAATATGCTGTAGCCTGTTTCTATGTATGCATGTACATACATACATATGATAGTGGCTATTTATTCCTGGGCTGCTCTACATTGGATAGCCCACAACTCGATATGCATGCATGATACATGTAGCCTAGGGATATACCAGTGAAGAGATATCAGTAAAGAAAAGGCACTGGACAGTCATGTTGTATCCGCTCTAACAGGATCTTGAAGCCTGCAATCATAGCTCTGGCTATATACCTAGCTAGCTTAAATACCATGGTGTGTAATGTAGTTGTAGTTAAAAAATGGAGGAGTGGAGTGCTAAGGGGCCAACTACCTCACCTGAAATTAACGTTACAGGACACGGTATTGATGCTGGCCGTTAATGAGCATCTAGACTCTTTATATATACATACTTCGAGAGACACTGCCGAAAGTTTAGTTTGCTGGTAGTTAACGACCTAGTCCTGGGTACGTCGATCAGATTGATCTAACAGCCACTAAACGAACACTATCATTTTATCCTCATATTGTTGTCAGATTTGCCTTTTTGCCTTTTCGCCTTTGCTTACCTACTTTAGGTAAAACTATACAATAACATATAATCCCCTTCTTCTATACAATAACATATAATCCCCTTCTTTGTTTTCCATAATATATTCCAGGTCTAACCCTCGTAAATCGCCACATAACACATTATTATACAGCCCGGAATACTAGATGACAAAGTTCATTGCTTATGATTGTATTACTTGGTATGCTACCCGTGATGGGCGATGTCTACATCATTGGGACTATCCTCTGTACGACTGAGAAATATCGGGTGCTCGAGCCATGGATTCGATTGATCGTCATGCTGCTTATATCACGAACAATCAAACTTTACATAGATGAGAAAATCGGTAATGACAGGCTAGGAGCGCTCATCAAGGCCGCCGTTGATTCTCCTTTCTTTCAAAAAGGTATGTTTATTATACACCATGACAAGGAAGGCTATGGTTCTCTCTACGCCATATCTGGTTACGACGCTCATCAAACTTACGGGAACTATGTCCATATAGACGGAACCCACCCTGATATATATCGAGAACCCGAAGACGGCAAACGACGCTTTGAAGAAGACCCTACTCCTGATCAGAACAAGCGGCATCGAGGTAACGGCCATGGCAGTGCTTCTGGCAGAGACCAAGACAGCCACGATAATGATGTCAATCAAGACCGACATGATCCAAACTACGACAATACACCAGACGCAAATGATCACCGTGATGATGGTGATAGCAACGGCGATGGCGATGGCGGCGATGGCGGCGACAGTGACGAAAGTGACAATGAGAACGACAACTTCCCTTGCCCATTCCTTCGAGGCGATTGGGGGCACAGCATAAACTGTGTGCAGGTGGCATCCATGAGCTACTTGGACATCGAAGATCATGTCCGAACAAACCATGACGTGCGTTATGACCCTGGGCAACATTATAGCTACGACGAAAATGACAGGGTTCGATACAACAGGCTCTGCGACTATATCCAGTCTTACTCGACTACCCGCAGTCATACTACAAATCCAAGCTGGGCCGAAGCTACTGCTGGTACCAGTGAGCGTGATAGCAGCAATGAACGTGGCAGTAGCAATCAGCGCAGTAGCAGCGTGGAGAGTTATGACTTTGTTCCGCGTGATGACAGCGTTGAGCGTGAACACTGCGTTGCCAATGTGGGCGATCAATTCCGCAAAGGACTCTCAACGTACCCTCATTCTTTCTCTTTTATAGACTCTGGTTCTTCGTCATCCGCTGGGGTGGTGGCAAGCGGAAGCTCACCCCATTCTGATGATCCGCAGGCCAGCTATGACAGAGATATAGACCGGGAATACGAAAATACTGATCTCGCCGAGCAACCTGAAGACGGATTCACTTACCCGACGAATACCACTCTCTGTGAAGGTGAAACTACCGACGACATTAAACAGGGTGCGTAGCATACCATGGGCTGAATTCTCTTCTTATTATCTAACTTGTTCAATCACTTCTCTTTCTCCGTTTTTTTTGCTGTTAGGCTCTCAAGCTGGAAGCCCTGACACATTAGGTCTTATTTCCTTTTATTTCTGTTGGTTTCGGAGTACATCTATGCCTTAGTTTTCTAGTCGTTATTTTACATATATTAAACGTAAAAATTACCCCAAAAAATTAATAAATACAAAAAAAAACGCTAGGTATTGAACATTTTTCGAACTAGCTAAAATCGTCATGGCCTCCCTCTTGAATTTTGTGATTTGTTTTTACGCGATACATGCGAAACGCCCATCTCTAACTATATTCTTATGTATAGGTAATGCGAACTTAAGCGTATATCAAAAGATAAGAGAGCTTAGTGAGCTTACTAGTGAAAATATTTGCTTTTGCTCATGTGACTAACCTACGTTACATACATCAATATTTAAGGCTTACAATGTATTCTATTTTTATGTCCAAATGAAAGTGCACATAAAAAATGGCATAATTTAAGGAGGGGCCTGCTAGCACCAAAAGTGAAGAAAGTAAATGTGTATAAACCTCCTATTCCAGTATCAAACATTGGATTCATCACTAACATCATCGAACATCTCAATAATTCTTAGTTTCACTATGCCAACACGCACTGCTAGTTTCTCCGGATACTAATTAACTTAGCGTACCAATGTAAAGTCTGCGTTACTGTCATTTCACACATACACCACAACCTAACTTTATTCTTAGGCTGAAAGATCCAAATATCAAGGTTATGGTTACCAGATATATCTTTGCCGTCCCCCAATCCCTATATTCTGAACATAGAGTTTGATCTATAAGTAAACATTCATCTTTACGAGTGAAGGACTTGTCGAGTACATCTACGCAACGCACTATATGAGCGAATTAACCTCATTAAAAAGATGTCTCCAGTACTCCCGTTAGAACCTGTGTATGTTAACACATCTCATCTGGCTTTTTGTGAAGCTTTTGTATTATATATTCTTATTCTATTTGATTTTGCTAACAATATCATGAATAAGTAAACCCAAATCCATTGTGGCTACTGGATCTTATCCTGAAGCTGATTTGGTCTTTCTGAAAACGCACAGCAAAATTAAGGCCGGAGTAAAGAGAAAGATAACCGATTCGAACGTAACCATCGGAACTAAAAAAAGATCTACATCTAAGAATATGTGTGACATAGGCGGCTGCATATACGAAAACAATGAGAACTTGGATGAAGATGATCAGAAAGATCTTAACGATCAACACCAACTTTCAGAAGATGGCAAGCCATCAACAGATGACGAAGCCACGAACGAGATATCCGATCACTTTCCATGCCCTTACTACATTTTTGATAACGCCAAGTACAGAGAGTGCCTTCATCTACGACTGAACAACATCGGAAGACTCAAGCAGCATATTCGCCGCACTCATGGATTCTGTTGCGAACACTGCAAGAGATCATTCCGCTGTAACACCGAGCTAAAGATTCACCAAAAACGTGCTAACTGTGAATCTGCCACTCAACGTGATGGGTATCTTGGCACAAAAGAATCTGACGAGCTTGGCAAGAAGCACAAGGGCCTAAGTCGCAAAAAACAATACGATAAGATCATCGAAGCAATTTTCCCCAGTACGGAAACTTTTGTATTTGGGCCAGTAGTATACCACACACCACTACCAGTTGAGATTTTTCGCCGAGAGCAGTTTCGAACTCTCGAATCCCGAGTGCAAGAATTATCTCAGAAGCTTGATCAACTCTGTATAGAGTCCCGATCTAGCTTCTTAACAAAGGAGATCAGCAAGATCATGGGACTAGGAGACAACAGCCATGAGCTCCGCGAAATTTGGAAGAAGTCTTGTTCAAACGGCTTGCGAGAATATACGGCCAGAGTAACAACAAGCGACGAACGACCGTATGAAGCCTCGAAGGACATGTCTACAAACTATTGCGAAGATGCATTCAATCCGCCCACCGAACCAAGTGAAAGCTACGATCCCTTACAAAGTTTGGATGGAGTCTGTATACCATATAAAATATATACTGACCAGGAAGAGCAAAATTTGGACCGTTTGACTGAATTTTGGGGATGTAGTTCGGCAGATTTCAGTGATACATCCGATTTATGCACAATTGCACCGTTTCCGAATATATTTTTAAGTGGCTATGATCCATTGTCCCTGATCCAAGAATAGTTGAGTCAAGTAACTAAAGTATCTATATTAGTATTGAATATAAAGCGATTGAGTCTTGACTATTGTTAACACTGCGATTGAGAGATGGTATAAGTAAATATTCACCTTATGAGTTATATTGTTTTCATCGTATGTTGCACTTAGTTTAGTTTGGTTTGCGCTCGTTACTATCATTAATTTATATAACGTATATCATCACTAAGGATATGACCACGGGAGAGTCAACCTAATAGCCTACTATATTTTATACCAACAATTTTTACCGTTGAAAACTATGTTTATTTATTGATCTATGTGCTCTTTCATGTTAAAATAAAGTTATTTTGCAACGGTAATATGGCATAATCAGGGCGGGACCAGTCTACCAATGCGATCTATCTAGCAATTACCAAGAGTTTATTGATTAAAGGGTGCCGTGGATTTAGGTATCTCTTATGGCCGTTTAATATCCAGCCTTGAAGCCAAAGAAAACACTTTACCTGGTAAAGCCTGATTGCGTGTCTACGAAGGTTTAGGGTAGATTACATGGCGTTTTTGGTTTGTAGGAAGACGTATTTAATATAGTTTGAAAGGGCAGCGTATATCACCTTACGGAGGTTATCTTTGGCAGATGGCTACTTACATGTTTTCATTCTTTGGTCTGGTTGGTGGCTAAAAAAAGTATTCTTCCAAGCCTGATTGAAGAATCTTTCAATGATCTTTCTGCCATACAAGTCCTACGTCTCTTTTAAAATTCCCAACTTCATTCCTAGGTACCTTGATTTTGGCTGTTCCCGATACCTAGCCATTACTGGGTAAACTAAGATGTTGTCTAACTTATAGAAACCAAAGCCTTTTGTGTAACGGACTGGCAATATATCTTTTAGTGCGTAACTTTTAGATACTTGCCCATAATTATGTGGCCCTATGGCCTCCGCAATGTCTTTCAAATTTATCAGTGTCTTTGTTTGTTTAATTCATGGATCATAGATAGCCAATTATCCAACAGTCATGGAACTTGTCAAGGCTAACATCGCCGGTTCTAGTGTGGAAGTCAACTCAATCCTTGTGGAACCTTTATAATGGCAGGTACGGAAAGCAGACCTTGGTAGGTATACCAGGTCTAAGTAGAAGGGATTCTTATTGCTATTGCCAATATTTATTGTATTTGAGACGTTACACAGCTTTTACTCCATCTCCATGCTGCTGCAAAACTGACGAATCGGGGTTGCGTCAGTAGGTCTTAGCAGATCGGCTTTATCGGCTCGTTGAACCTCTACACTCATATGGTTTAGGATCAAGAACGCATCAACTCTACTTCCGGAACTGCTCCTCTCAGTTGGGCCAATAAGCTACGATTTGATTTGATCTGATTATATTTGACGTCTACCTAAATCACTAAGATCATACGACGCCGGATTGGATACCGGACAGATATTTAAAGTCCTCCGCTTAGACACACTCAATGGCTTCTGTATGTTCGGGACGACACCGTCCCCTAGCCCCGAAGATCCGGGTGCTATGGATGGAGCACAGCGACAGGCCAATAAGCTACGAAAAATTGACATAGGTTCATAGTGGTATTTATCATTTAAATACCCAAGAAACGGCCGCGTGGCCCAATGGCAAGGCGTTTGACTACGAATCAAAAGATTGTGGGTTCGAATCCCATCGTGGTCAGTTAATATCCGTTTACTCTTTTTGCCAATCTACATGTTATCATCATTTTTCGGTGTTGATTTGTTGTAGTTTGTTTCTCTGGTAAAAGTATTTTTGGACGTGTAATTAAAGATGTAATTCGTAACCATGCTTCATATCTTGCTTTAAAAAGGATAGGCTTGATATTGGCTTTTAATTTCGAATTCATCCAGTTGTTAACTACATATAACACTTGACAGGTTCATCTATTCAAATAATCTAATTAAAATCGCCGTCAAACATCACACAAAAAGACTCAACAACTGATCTTTCAGTGCAACACTAATTCATCAACTTGAAATATATTGAAAACCAGATGTAAGTTAATCATAGTCAAATCAACAATTTGATGTGTGAAAAATTTGTCACATATCATTTATCTAATTGTCGTTGATATAAAGTGTGGGGCCGTGCGAGCTATAGTCACGTGACTCACAGTATCGTTTTATAGTAAAAAAAACAAAACAAGTCGCGACTATCGCCACCTAGTCGTAAGATCATCAGGCTAGACCGAAAAGCTACACTTTCTATCTTAACAAAAGTAGTACCCTATTAAAATCATCGACACGATTTAGTTGTATTGTTTATTATTCTAGTTGAGGAACATTTCTTCAATTTTCACTTTTGGGTCAAAATAAGACAAGGCTATTTATCGTTCACCCTTACCGCCTTGAATAACCCTTCAACCATCCCGTTAATCATGGTGACCACCCGCTCAGCCAGCCGCGGCGCGTCCGTTCCGCCACCGGACTCCACGTCATCCGGCAAAGGCAAAGCCAAGAACAGCGTGTCAGCCTTGCGCAGCACTACCACCACCAGTAAGTTCACGCACATCCCGACGCGCACGACGCTCGTATGATGGTAGTCAGCTGTGCGTTAGTGACATGGGATTTCTGTTATGTTTTCCTACGCCCGCATTCGATGCCGGGAGGATCGCTAGAGGCGATTTGGGCGCCGTATGCCATGTATGGTGAGGTAGACCATGTTTATGGTTTCAAGGCGTACAATGAAGGAAGTGGTTTCACGGGCGCACAGAGTGCGTTGAATGTCGTCGAAACTCTCATGTATGTGATTTACATGGTGACGGCGCTACGTGGGTCCGGAAGCATCCGGGGTGATTGTGGAAAGCTGGTTCTCTTGACTGGATTCTCGGCTGCTGTTATGACTTTGAGCAAGACGGCATTATATTGTAAGTGGTTTCAACTAACAAGGCTCCTGAAGTCGTTATCCATTAGTCATCGTTGGCTGACTTCAATATGTGCAGGGGCAAATGAGTATTTCTCTGGGTTTGAGAACATCGGCCACAATGATATGTATACTATAATCACCATGTGGGCCATTCCAAAGTAAGTCATCTCTTTATTTGTTTGCCATTCTACCCCATAGCTTGGTATAGAGTTCCCGTCTCGCTTAGCATTAGCTTCAAGAATAGGAAAAAAAACCTTGCTATTGTCGCTAAGATAATACATTTCTTTGCTAACCAAGTAATAGTGCGATGTGGCTCATCATGCCTACTTACATGATCATTGTCATGGGTCGTGACATCCTCGTCTCTATGACGGGGAGCCCTGCCAAATTGGAGTAAGATGAAGATAAACTTGGGTCTTTAGACTCGGTAAAGACCGACGGTTCTCGTATCACACCCTCGTCAAATGCAAAATCTATACAAAGGCGTGTTGATTTTTTGACTAAGTCTAACTCCTCAAGGTGCGGATTGTACATATAAGCTAGTGGGGCAGAAACTTAAGTGCTTCTCCACCAAATAGAGTTTCTGTGCTAAAAATTACAAAGAACCTTGTTGGCAAAGAAACACAATGGAACCGAAATTGTATCTAACAATAGAAAGATAGCAAGAATATATCAGGAAACTGATAAAGATGTGGGAGAATGACAATGGATAGGTCTTTGTAATTTGTTGGTTTCTCAATTTCATATATAACTTAGCGGTGAAGAATGAGACAACTCGGACTGATGGCGGGTGGTCTCATGATGACGCGGTGATAAATCGATATTTAGTTCCCTTACAAGATGTAATTCATGTAGCATTTCGATGATGCACAATATACGGTCAATAGAAGGGCGTCACTGGATTCTTGTGTGTAATATAGTGATGTAATTTTCGATTGACGTAATATATAATAGTCAATATATACTAGTATTACCCTTGGATATTATACTACTTGCATGTTGACTGGTTTTCTACACTGTTAGTCTAGTCGCCTTCTTTCTGATATACATATTTCGAATGGTTACACATAATACAATAATGGCCATAATAAGACCATATATTCAACTCTTCCAGGGCTAACGCGTAATCAGAACAATGGAAAATTAGGCAGAAATATGAATGAGACGACATGAGGAAAGAAAGTTTGCCACATGATCCAATATGGTCATGTCGGGACGAATATCTCTTGTTCTTATGATCGAGCAACCGGTCTTTTGGAAGCGGTGTGTTGGGGAAAGTCCGAAGTATGGACTAGCTGCATATAGAGTAAAGCCGATGCTTTCATGTAACTTGAAAAATAATCAAGTGATAAGCTTGCAGCTATGGATATAAGTACTAGGCGACGGCATGTCGTATGCCGTATCACGTACCGAACAAGGTTTTATATCTCAGTGAATATGCATTTTATACAGTCTTCTGTAACTTTGGTAGAGCTATCAATTGACGGTATCATATAGAGAAGTCATGAAGTAGCGAACGTGATTTTATTTCATGTTTCTAAGTGAACTAAATAAAACAATTGTATTCTGGGTATCCAAGTGAAAAGTAATAGTAGAACTAGCGAATGTGAAAAGAATAGAAAAGATAGAAGTACAAAGGAACAAGATAGCATAGTTAAAAAATGTCGTGTTTTTGTGTGAGCAACAAATGCTTTTTACAAGTAGTAAACACACTGAAAAAAGAAAGGCATTTTGAATTTTATGGGGTGAAGAAACTGATGAGAACATACTCGGGAAGATTGAAATGTGATTATAATTTCTCCTTCTAGCCAAGAGAGCAATTCGGAAAAGAGCAACTTGACTGCAAAATAATCAATTGCAGTACACCATATTACAAGGACTGGCTGATACGATAGAACTAGAGAAAAAGCCAACTATCCCTTATTTCTACTTCGTACTCCACGAAACGAAACGAAATATTGAAAACATTTAATAGTTATAAAAAGAATGAAATCAGGAAGAAAATGTGAGCAGAAATGACTGAATAGAAAAAATACTTTACCCTGAAATTTGATAGATCAGGATGAATGAAATGAGTGGAAGAAAGATACGTATGAAGCGGGTCGTACAGGGATCATGGATTGTTTTGTTTGGTGTTGGTGGTTAGTATGTTTAAGTGGCAGGAGATGAATAACGTGTAACAACAGAGATAAGAATGAAAATAAATAGCAGCGGTAGTAGTGTCAAGAGAAGGAAACAAGATGGAGCAATCGAATGCAAACTTAAAATAAGGCAGGCAGAAGAGGGGATATGATAGGTTCAAGCTGGGGTAAGCAGTGAGGACTCTATGCGGGTGTGTGGCCTCCGATGTTGCTAAACACCTCCCACTCCGAGCTACGGGCCTCGGTAACCGGCGCCTGAATGCGAAGAGGCATGGTATGGCTACGAGAAGAGGCATTATATACTGGACGTGTCTTCATCTGGTAGTTCGTCGACTTGGTGGTAGGGTTGAAGTTTATCAAAGTCGATGGTGTGGATGTATGGACACTAGTACGAGGGCGAGTTTTATCGTGGGAAATGTTAGGAAATCCAGTGATAATTGGGGACGTGGGAGGAGATATCATAGAAGTCGGAATGTAGGCAGCACTGCGTCGACGCATAGGGACCGAAACATTGCCACTGGTCTTCCAAGACATCACCCGCTCAGGCGACTTGGGGCTGATGGCAGGAACAGACGTGTTGGCTGTTGAGTATGAGTCTGCCGTCGAAGTGGTGCCATTGCTGGAGTTTGACGATGTTGAGTGTGATCTATAAGTCGTAGCCACCGAGGCCGTCATTTCACCTGAAGATGTTGATGGGCGGTGTTGGAGATCAACATTGGAGGGCAACGGGTCTGCCACAAACATGGGCCGACTCGCATCTGGAGGCAAAATAGGAGCGGGTGAGGTAGGAGATGTAGCTCCGTTTCCATAGCCATCGATGATTATCTCGCGGAACTGCTGTGGCGCAGGCATGCTAGCATCCTGGGTGGGCCGGGGGTTTTTGAAGATGCTGAGACGACGGAACATTTCTCCCTGGGCAAAGCTGCGACCCAGACTCATGGCACGACCAACGTTTGAATTATGGCCTGTAGAGCCTTGATGCGACAATGCAACCGGCGCACTCATGTTACGGTGCTTGGGCGATAGATAATCAATATCCGGCTGGATCTCAGACATCAGACCAGAAGGCATAGTTGGTATAGCGAGGTTAGAGGGCATGTAAGGGTCGGTGTTTCGACGAAGAGACTGGGTTCGGCGGACAGCTTCTTTCCAAGGCGGCAGGTCGACAGTGGAAACAGCAAGGAGATATCGAGCCGTGTCGATCTCGCGGACTTCCATCGGAGGCTCAGTAACACTTTTGAGACACTGGTAGATTCCATACACCAAAATCCAGCGGACTTTACGCGCGTCCACATAGCTCAGCTTCTCCTTGCGCTCGATTTTCTCCGGGCGGAAAACAGAATCACGCTCAAAGTTCTGGAACTCTTGTACTAGGTCGTTCAAAGTCAGGTTCTCCTTGGCGCTATTTGACGCCGTTTTCAGAGCATCCACCTGCAGCAAGCGTCCCTCTGTTTTTGTCTTGTCTGAGCGAGCGAGCCATGAAGTTATGCTGGCAGTACGAGTTGGCGTAGGAGTCCTCACATCGGGAAGTTTCGGTAGAGGATGTGGTAGAGACTTGAACCTACAGCGGAGATCAAAAGAGGTTACGCTTTGTACTGCGCAGATTCCACCTTGTGCGAGGTAAGATGTGTTCTGCGATGAAGTGAAGGAATAGTCGACCAGAAACTTGTACAGGCATTCAAAATCTGTGCGCATCTCGTCATATACATCCTTGTGAAAAACAAGCGTATGTGAGTCCATAGACTGCGGTGGGTATTGCCCGAACTTTGCTTGGTAAAATTTAACGAGGAATGACCGAAAGCGATTTAGATGATGTCTCGCTCCAGCTGTCAATCCTAGATGTTGCTCAGAAAATTCGTCGTCGAGGAAGTTTTGCAGCATTTGTGAGGTATTTGTCAAACGGCGATCATAGTCAGCTCTAGCGCGACGGATAAGCTTTAGTGATACGGAACTCGTATACTAGATGTTGTACTTTGTTAGAATCGCGGTACATTCTCCCAACCAAATAATGACGAAAATAAAAATTATCGAGTAACTTACACGATATTCAGAGCTGAGGAACAGTTGACTATTCAAGCCAACACAGTGGGAAAATGCATCAATGTACATCTCTCGAAATTTGAAGTATTCACTAACATACAAAATGGCCAGTGCATGATTGGGCAGATTTTGCATGTTCAGATAGCCCTCCTCTTCCAAAAAGTCTAACAGGTCGTAGATATTGTTTGTACCTGGTAAACGGAGCTCCTGCATGGTAGCCATGAGGTTGACAATTGCACCACCCAGATGGTCACCGACTAGAGATCTACGGCAGACCCATGCGAAGAAGTTTCGGGTGGCTATATGAAAACGGATAGCCTGCTGCTTATCAGCTCTTGGGGGAGCAGGAATGAAGAGCTCTACAGTCCGGCGAGGGTTCATCCGATACCACATGTCATAGGCAGCATAGCTAGAACATTCTGTCACTATGGTACCCCGAGGATCCTTCGAAGCGTACCGTTCTATTAATGGATGACATCTAGCAGCAAGAAGAGATGATAACGATATCTTGAAGGCTGGTCCTCGTCGAGATGTTCCCCTTGCAAAAAGATACACCAAGCAAGTTCCGGTGCGGTCCCATAGTTCAGGGTCCTAATTGGTGAGATATGTCAGTATAGAAATTTCAAGTCTTTGGTTTGTATACAGTTTGATTGCATACCTTTTTCAAAGAGCTCCAATCATGAGATGTACGAGCAGCTCCATCCCAACGTTTGATATGGGTTTTCGGAAGACGACCCTCCATGAAATCACCAAAACGGCGTGCACGGGCACGGTCGAATGATTCCATAGGCGAGACACTAGAAGGAGAATGATAGTAGGGTGGGAGGTATGTATAATTTGCTAAAAGCAAAACCACACCATTCACCTATAGAAACAAATGCGTCTCTAATAAAGTATAACGGGAAAGCTCGGTTAGGCTGTGGTAATAAGAAGAAAAGGAAGAGAAAAACAACACACAAAAATGAATGAGCGTATTAAAAAAAGGAAATCCCAAATACAAAGAAAGAAAACAACGAAGAGAAAGAAAAAAAAGAGTGTGAAACAACACCTCCAGACCAAACTGCCCTGCACTATAACAAGCCTGGAGAGGAACAAGAAAAAGAGAAGAAAAAAGGGGAAGAAAAGAACAAGAGTTGAGAGTAAAAGTAGAAGGGAGCTCGTTTCTTTTGAGTCCCTCTCAAGCTTTCGGATTCGGTATCCCTTGTGGTGTGGTCTCCCTTCTTTACTTCTACCTTTTGTCTGTTGTCTTTAGTGATTCAAATGTGTCTCTGAAGCTTGTCAAGTTCCCAAAATAATAGAGAGACGTATGTAGTAACAAGAACAAATCGATAGTTTCGGTAATGTGTGTCTTTTTGGATGGCGCTTGGCTTGGTTTTATGGAAGATGCAAGCCACAATAGCACAAGGAAGAATACGCTGAGAAAGCCACCTTGATAGAGCAAAAACGTACAAGAGTACTAGAGAATGCTGGTTGATCGAGCGTATAAAGTAGGCCGTTCAGCACGCTGGCTGGGTATGTCTTGAAAAATATCTTCAGCTGAAAAAACACAACAAGAAACTAGCTGGATCGGGGTGTGTGCAGCTGTAAGCGTTTGTTTCCCTACGGTAGTTGGAACTATATTGTGTCTGTGTGTTGTTTTTTGAGTCTATGTGGCTCACAGAGACTTTCTTCGGGACACCCGTTTGTATATAGCACTTTTATCTGATATACGCTTGGGTGGCAGTACTAATAGCTGTCGGTTGCAACTGAGCCAGTTTTACTGTTAGTAAAGGTCTTCTTGCATTGTAGACCGACTTTATTGCTAATTACAACCACCGATGCGCTGGAATTGGCTGGGGTTGGTGGTCGATTCGCTTCCAGGCGGCCACGTTCGCGGCCGATTCCAGAAGGGGCTATGATCGACAGAGGCTTGCAAGTAGCGAAGGAAAATAAAAGCAAAAAAAAAAGAAGCTTGTATGTTGGATCGTGGAGGGGTATGGGTAGATACATAGTAGATCCACGCTAAGATGAAATGCATAGCAATAACGAAGGGAAGGCGATGGTGCCTAAAGGGGGCCAAGACTTACCGGGTGTTATTTCAAGAGATCTCGTCCGTGGTCCACGACCAGCGGGATGGTGAGCAGGGCCAACTTTCTCTTCCTAATGCTTTGACGATATCAACAAAGCAAAAGCTATGGTGTGGTGGCAAAAATGATATGGCCAAAGACAAAATGTCGTACAGAATGAGCAGCTCAGGCAATCAAAGCAGGAAATAGATGAAGCAGGCGATGGAATCCAATTCGTACCAAGCTGACAATAAACTCAAGGTAAATGGTGATAGCAAACAAATAGCCAAACAATAGAGAAATAAATAAATCAGAAAAAGAAAACATGCCAATCTGGTACAATAGAAAGAGAGAATTCAGCTGTGGGCTTGCACAATCCTGAAGCTCGATGGGAATGGTAGTTGCCAGATACAATGGCGCAAACAACCAGCTAGTGCAACAAAGGCAGGCACGCAGCGGATATATGGTTCCTTCCTTCTTTATTGTCCATTCAAAGGAGGACGTTCAGGGCCTTCGGGTCAAATAAGGGCGTGGACAAGAATAAGAAGGCAAGAATAACGCTTGGTTCAAGGGAGAGCCGGCTTGAGCACTATTAAAGTAAATAGCTAAGAAAACCAAGAAAGTCAACAAAACTTAAAAAAGCCGGAAAATTCCTAGAAAGCCGATCTGTTAGCTAAGGGACAAGCGACCATGGTAGCTATAAGAACGGAAGCCACAGGTGAGGACCGGACGAAAAGCGGCAGAAAGGGTTATGGTATCGATTTTGTGCGTGGATATGCACCAATATGTAGTAAGAAATCATGATATAGTTAAGCCACAGGAGTCAGTCTGACATACAAATGCCCTATAGTGGGATTAAGTATGAGTGGCCCACCCATGGATCGAGCAGTGCTAGAAAAAAAACGACGGCGGTCATGGAATTCATAACACTACTGCCACGGTGCGTGCACAACTAGCGATACCAACATTATAGCTTCCTTTTGTTTGGGCTGGAACATGAAAATAGGGCCAAATTGGGCCGGGCTGGAGATGGAGGCACTTGCTCTTACAACAGACTCATAAGTCAAACTTGTGTGTGTATGTGTGTGTTCTTGGCACAAGACGGTGTGAGAAATAGTCAATAAACGAGTCATCCACATGCTTCTCACTGCTTATGGAGGAGACAAGGCGACTAGCCAGATGGTAAAGGACGATGTAGAGGATGCTTGTGCAGATAAAGTATAATATATGTCCTATAGTACAGAGAGTACTTATTTACATATCGCGAAAAACACCATGTTACGCTCGCTTGCATACAAGTGGCCACAAGGTGTACGTAAGGGCGGCAGGTGAAGTCGTCAAGGCGATCAACAGCGGTCGAATAGCAACGCTAGACTCCGGGATATGCGTATCTCGCAATGGGAAGAATATTTGTTCGAGTATTGTTGCGTACCGTTATTCGTAACTGGGACCAGCGAATCTGTTGCGATGAACCAGACAAGTAATCACACGCTAGACAGACGCGCCAATGATATGAGTTTGTGTATGGTTTTAACTGTGGCAGTGAAACATCAAGAAGATGCAAAGCAAGAAACCGATCGAGTCTATACTACTAGTAGTGTATAATATTGGTGCAGAGGCACGATAGGGTCATATGGCAAACGATATATCAAGAACTATTATGAGAAGTCGACTTCAAAGTTATAAAGGACACGACAAAACATCAAGTAGTAGCTGGGCCGGTACCTAACACCGTTTTGGAGCAAAAACCCAGACGGAAGTAGTAGGCCTAGCTGAGCACACGGCAAGCAAAGTAACGTATATACAACCTAATAAAGAGACGCTGTATATTTTCTTATGCACCAGTGACATCAGGCAAAGTGCCGGTCCGAAACGAGAACATCATAAAGTTTAGACAAGGATGGCTGGAAAGCATAAGGTCAGATGCCCGCAGTTGGATAGCGGTAGACTAGCAGTTTGAGTCAATATCCTATATACTGTATAGTACAGTACCAAAACGCTACTATTCTTTTCTCCCCTGTTCATACAAGCAGGCAAGCTAGGGCCTAGTTGTCGTCCTTAACAATTAAGCTCTACCAATGCCTGCTAGCTAACTCTGTCGTCAGTTCTGTAAAATATATGCAGCTCCAGGTTATTTTGCATTAGCACATGCATCTACACCGGCAAATGAGAAGTCCTGACTATGTTTATTCTACTGTTCGTCTTTATAAGGGGGCATGTATTCAACCACTAACGAATGCGCTGGCTCGCATAGCCGCTGTCCAAGAGCCTATTAGGAGATTTTCTTATATAAATGTATGTTCTACTTTTTTTTGCGCTTTATGTATACATTTAGCTTAATAGCGCTATTTAATGTACCACCCAGTGATTACGACAGATGCTATAGCTCCTATAACAAGCACTTAGCTTATAGTGCTACAGTGCACGGCCCTTTCATGGCACCGTTACAGTATATACAATACACATGCATATGCAGCTACATATTCCGCTATGTGTTTAATTGATTCATACGGTCTAATTATATGCAGTCCGGTCAGCTCCAACCTCCTTTTGTGTACATTCTTCAATGCCAAATAGATTTCTATAGAAGAGCCACGCAGCTGAGACGTCATGTGTGTATATCCAGCTATCTTCATCTTAAATCATGAATCTCGCGCCGTTTGCAGAAGACTCTGAGAATCTCTATTGCTGCTATTTGTCCGGCTCAAATTCAAGCCGGATCAAAATATAGAGGAGAGGGGAAGCCTTGACCAACCCTGGCTTTGACATATTTTCCGTTTTCAGACAAAGTAGTTCACACAATCGGCACACTATCACCTCCCATTGTCTCCCTTGAAGAAACCCCCTAATGTCATTGCTGCTATTACATATTATTAGCGCCTACATTATCCCTTGGCTGCAAATCAAGTAGTCTATATAGGCAATTGGCAAGAAAAAGAAACAAATCCCGAGAACTACAGTCGAATCTGTCAAATTGAAGAAAACAACATTAGCCACTTATATAAGAAGAACTTTATAGACACGCCAAATCAAGCCACAAGACGGCTAATAGGACCAGATTTTAGTCTTGACAGAACTTACTATGAGTTATAGCTTAGCCATTTATTTGCTTCTATATTTGTACTCCCTTTATTCTCATTGTATGCTTGCAGTCATCAAAGGCTTTCCAGCTTGCTATAGACGCATTCCAGTCAATATCACCATCACGGATCTAGTAGTTTGTCGATAGCAATTGTCCTACACTGCAGCTAGGCAGCATAAACATGGGCCAGCGGTAACAAAGCAGCAAGGAATCCTGATAAACAGCAAACAACAGAAACAATAACGACGTCAGGCTGGACTGTGCTGCCCCAAAACGGAAATCGGCTAGCTAAGAGTCCATATAAACCGGCCTCAAGGCCTATACAATGGCGCTACTATAGCCTCCACGGCACACAATCACACAATAAGTAAGCTTAGGTGTCCAGTCAGCAGTTAGTCCACATATAATAGATGTGCTGTGCTATATTATGCTAACAACAGGCTTGTGAAGCGGGAATTTGAGGGGGAGACCGGCGCCCTGGAGCGTCTAATGGTAGCCATGAATGGTATGTATTTTAACTATCGCCTCACGCCATAATAAGTCAAAGAACGGCAAAGTATAACTAGCTTATATTTGAGGTATGCACCCATATAAAAAAATTAGACCAGTATAAATCTAAGTATGCAGGTAGAGATATATACCCTGAACGTTACAAAATTGGCCACGATATATCTGAATATCTTCAGTGACATACGCGTACCATTTATCTTTCTTTTGATTCCAAGTAGTTTGATGATAGGTATAGTTATACATTACACATAAAACAGTCAATTTCACATATAATTGTAAGCACACGCCATTCACGTCGTCATCAACTATGCCGCCGTTGCAATATCCGAACAATATTTAGACAGATATCGCGCTAAGAACATTGGCAGGTTAAAAATAAACAAATGGGTGAAAATGAATAAATACTCACCTATGTCTACTTGCAAGTTTGTTGTTCTTTTTTTTAGATCGAGGCCTTGTCGGGTTATCTATCCCCCGATATATATATTTGAAGGTCTCATTTGCATTCTTTGACTGATTGTTTCTCTAGCTATTGATATCTCTCCCCACTATTTATTCTACTAAGGCTTGATAATATTACCAACCAGAAGTTCATCTATATCGGCCTATATAAAATCTAAAGAAAAAAAAATCGTCTTGTTGAGAATTCAAACGAAAACAATGATGATGATTCCAGCTACATATGTAATACACATATATATGTATATAAATCATCTCAACTAGCTAGCAACAGATAGAAATAAATAGATAAATCGTTTGTTAATCGTATCTATGTACGTATGTTTTCCTATCGTTATTCTTTTTTTTACTTTTTGCACTAGGATTTTCATTTTCTCGTTATTTTTTTTCCTTTTCTTTACTTCCATGTTAACAAGGCTTTGCTTCCTTCTTCCTCAATTTCTTTTTTTCTGGTACAGCTTTCGCACGGCCCACGCCATAAAGTTTTCTAGTGCGTCATTGAGGCTTGAAAATCAACAGAGATCGCCAAAGCTTGGTTGCATGGAAGGATACCAATAAAGACAGAGCCTATTATGCCTAAATACATGTGTATACATATTATGTACAGATATGTATCTCAAGACTTGTACTGTTCATACACATACAAAGACCCATTAGCCCACAGGAATACAGTCACAGTAGATACTCTGCCAGTGAATCATAGTTGTATGCATGTATGAGAAAGTAAACACTAAACTAAACCAAGCAAAAAAAGGTCACGCTAGTATCGAGAGCACACACATGCGATAGAGATCGTCCCAAACTTGCATGTAAACAAATCTGCAGTGCCACGCAGGCGTCCGTCAATTTGCGCCTATTCAGAAGTTGATCAGGCTGGATGATGCAAAGCCAAGCACGGGGGTTTTGTTTACATGATAGGCCATCCATAGAGCCTATACATCTTGTATGCATGTACACAAGCATGGCCATTTTCCATGTTTTAGTTGCATGGTGAGTGTGTTGATTCTACACGTTTGCTCACCTGTCTTAATGATAGCAACATCTAGTCCTATGACTCTACATTCTTTAGCCAGCATGGGAATGTTTGGTACTTATTTCTTGTCCGAGGTTTCAGAGCGGAGTTTTCTTGTCATCTCTAATTACTATTTGCAATCTATTGCGGCACTCGTTACAAAGTCTTAGTGACGCCTACCGTTTCTGGAAAACACGCAGAGTATTGAGAGACGCCTTCCATCATCAAAAATTACGTAGAACGTTCGAACATTGCACAGAATCTTGGTGCCATATTACCAGGCTTCACTTCCGATTCAGCCATTTCACTGAGTCGCGTCAGAATAATATCTACACTTCTCAGCTTCTAGGACACCTTCCCTCTCATAATAACTGTCTGTTTGATACCATGAATATGAGAGCGACTTAGCGAGACAATTGATGTTGTGCAGGCTATTCCAAGGGCCAGAAAGTACTAGAACTATCAAAGCCATCATTATGTGTTATTTGTATCGAAATCTTAATTTTGAGACTGGGAGTAAAGCAATTTATCCACAAGTCATTCTCTGGTCACGTTGTAAAAATAAATTCTGGTCAAACACGATATCTTCGTATAGTTTAAGTCAATCTATATCATCAAGTTAGTATTTATTTATTTATTTAACCTTTCACGTCTTTATGTGGATCGTTAGACGTCGAGAAACCCTAACGGTTTTCGAAGATCCCCCATAATGGAGGTCCGAACTAAAAAAAGAAAAACACAGAAAACAGGAACAAATTTGGGGGAAGCAATGGAGAAGACAAGCAACGCTGGCCTGGCTAAATTTGTTTCTTTACTGTCCACCTAGCTGGTTGGTAGAGACACAGAGAAAAGGGGGTGGGCGGTCGTTGGTGAGAACGTCCCTCGAGAGGTGAGAAAACGGGCTCAAGGCCTCACAAAACGGTGCATCATGAAGTAATCAATAGATGCGAGAGAATAAACAGCGACGTTGGTGATATTGGCTCTTAAAAACTCACGATGAAGAGGAATTTTTCGTCTTTGGACAAAGGAGGAAACACCGTGAACTCAAAGGTACCCCCCGAGGGTTGTAGAAAGGAAGATTTCATCAAGTTAGTATGAGATGAAGATGAAGATGAAGATGAAGATGAAATTACCACTAATTTAACCATAGGGTTACATATAACCCTGTATTTGTGCCAGCTGCTGCCGACTGCCTCGTGCTACCTGCCAAAGATCACAGCAAGGGGAGCTCTAAACCTCACCACCCACCACAAAAGCTAGGCCATTGGAGCTTTGACGAGATTAACGCCCCGGCCAGATCCCAACCGCCAAACCAAGTCATCCGAACATGGCGAACCAAGGTCCCTATACATTCATACAATGTCCTTGCTCTGACCCCTCGACCCTGCTGCGTACCAATGACAACCACCAAGGCAATGACGACCATGAAAACGACAACGATGATGACGACATGACCTTCGACCCACGAGCCCCGCGCTCGAATTACAGCCTGTTTCCGCTAGAGTATCTTATGTACTGTGAAGATTGCCAGGAAATCCGTTGTCCACGCTGCGTCGGCGAGGAAATCGCAACGTACTACTGCCCAAACTGTATCTTCGAAGTGCCCAGTAGCAATATCAAGAGCGAGGGAAACCGGTATGTCAACATTGGGGGGCCAATCGTGCCCTTTCTCTCCCTCACCATTTGTGCCCCTCTCTCTATTCTTCCTTTGGACGACCTAGATAATTATTACATCTAATATACTCCTTGCTTGTGTTCCTAGCGCCCTACATCAAAATTGTAGAGAATAGAGGGCTCGTTTTATCTACATACACAACAATGCTAATCTGCCTTATCTTTCTCCTTGCAGGTGTACACGAAGTTGCTTCCAGTGCCCTATCTGTGTAGGCACCTTGGTGGTAACCAGTCTCGACCGCCCTTCCGATCGAAATGCTTCGACCCCTGCCGCCGCCGATGGTGCATTGCCTACGCCAACCTTGGCCGGACCATACGTGCTCAACTGTACTTTCTGCCTCTGGTCATCTTCAGAAATTGGTATCGAATTTGAGAAGTCGAACGGTGTCTATGGCCAGCTATCACGAATCAAGAATGGTGGCGAGCCGAAGTTCACCGCTCGCGAGCTCAAGGAGCGCCGCAAGGAACATTCATCTTCATCTCCATTGACTGATGATAGCATGGACAGTGAGATACAATTCTCAAATCTCAAAGCATTCTACCAAAATCAGATGTCGGATATGGGGTCCTCGACCGGTACTACAACAGTTGGCGACTTGGGTTTTGGCTCACCAGGCTCATTGTCTCGAATCATGAGCTTGTATACTGGCGGAAGTTTGGGTGGTAAGCGGGTACAGGCCAAGAACACTATCATGAACGAAGCTACGTCGACTATGGAAGGCATCAAACTGGCGCGCCTCGACGAGTCTGCTGAGCTTGCCAAGCTTCACTCGTCACGATGGGAAGATACTGTATCTCTTGAACAAAATAGCCACCAGATGCACGAATGCCGCTTTACAGACGAACTTCGCCCTGTCCCTACACTTCTACGTACTAAACGCTCGAAGCGGTGTCCTGTTTGTCGACACATCATCACTAAGCCAGACGCAAAGGTGCTTAACACGCGCTACCGTATCCGTCTTGTGGCTTCTGCCTTTGTCCCAAGCATCTCCATCAAACCCATGGCTCGCGAGCCATCACACCACATGCGCAATCTACCTGTGCCGCCAACTCTGACTAAGCTGACGCCACAGAAGCCGGTTCAGTTCATCCTCACCTTCCAAAACCCCATCTTCGAGCCTATCAAGATCACACTAGCTACGCCATCTAGTACACAAGGCCGTTTTCCTTCTACCGTTACATTACTTTGTCCCTCCTTCACCGTCGACGCCAACACAGATATGTGGGATGACGCACTTAAGAACGAAAGTGATAAACGCCGCACTCGCGGTCCCGACGAGAACTTACAGGGAGAAGCAGGCAAGATCTGGGATCGCGGCCGTAATTGGGTCAGCATCGTACTAGAAGTAGTTCCAGCATCGTTGGACTTGACGGCTTTGAAGTGGGCTAAAAGCCAGGGTGAAAACGTCGATGCTAGTGCTATTAAAGAGGACGAAGAGATCGTCGAGATTCCATTGTTTGTAAGGGTTGAGTGGGAGGTAGAGGTTCAAGAAGCGCCTGGTAAAGATAAGATGACAAAGGAGAAGAGAGAGCTTGCTTATTGGAGTGTTCTGGGCATTGGTTGTATAGAAAAGCAGTGATCTAGGACGAGGGTTTTTTTTCTACTTTTGAGGCGAAGGGGGGGGGGGGGGCGATTGCATTTATTTCACGATAGACATGTCACATAACATCACACAATCTTAATACCCAACCAATTCATATTTCCTTTGATTACTTTTGTCAAAAGGCACCACACCACGTCACACGATTCATACCAGTCATTATCATGTAGTAAAATCACACCAAGGTGGATGGAAGAATCTATTTGTAACGCCTTCACCCCAAAACAACGCCAAAGAATATACGAAGAAAGGAAAGGGATGTGCATACAATGATGGAGACTCCTTCGTTTACGATTGCGGTGCTAAATATTGAATCTCATTTTCTGTTTGAAACAAATTTAAGCTACCGATATACGCCAATTCCCAAAATCTCTTTTATTTTTCACCCCAACGATGGATGCCATTTGCTTAAAACGGTCATCACAACGTCCTTTCCAGTACACACAAGTCCACATGAAGGAAATCAACCGATTAGAAACGCTCCCAGGGAAACAGAAAGAAGGTATGTAAGTTTTTAGAATTTGTTCTTTTTTGATTCAGAATACTGTAACGTTGTTTTTAAACGCTTAGTACTCAGCGGTAACCTGGGGGAACTCGAAGGCAACAACGCGGCCAGTGAGCTTGCGGTAGACCTCAGAGTAGGTGTCCAGGCGGTAGTCAACACCACCACGCTCCTTCTCGTGAAGAACGACCTTCAGAGTCTTGGAACCGTCCTCCTTGGTGCGGAGACGCTTGCCGACGATCTCGACGGGGTAGACGAGGTCGTTCAGGATAGCATCGTGAACAGCAGTCAGAGTGCGCGAACGGGGGCGCTTCTGGGTCTGGGTGTTGCGCGAGCGGCTAGAGCGCTTGGGGCGGGGAAGAATGCGGCGAGAAGCCAGGATGATGACCTGGCGGTCAGAGAACTTCTTCTCCAGCTCGCGAGTCAGGCTGAAAATTCACAAGGATTAGACACTGGCTTGATGGTTGATAATGAGTACGGGGAAATTGATTTACTTACCGCTGCTGAACGCGGTGGAAGCCCTGCAGGGAAGGGACGGGGACAAAGATGACAATAGCCTTTCTGCCGTGGCCAACCTCGATCTATTCAAGATCCGAAAGTCAGCATGCGAGCTCCAGGAATAAACCTTGGACCGCTTCCCGTCCGATTCCGCAATACAATATACAAAGAAGCATACAGTAAAGCCGCAAATCGTCATCGCCAACTTGTTAGAGCTGACATATCCCAAAAAGAGCCAAACTCTTTCTCAACATAAGACATATATAGGTACCCAACGCATCTACTAATGATTCCTCCTCTTCCTCTCCAGGCACCAAGTGCGGTATATGTCTTTCGATGAAGCTTGATTCACTTATGCCATTAAGAACTAGCAGGACTGCTCGAGTCTACATGCTAAGACTCCAATGTTGCAGAAAAAAGTGTACAATACGACTTGACGCTTACTGCTTGCAAGGAAACAGCGGGCTCTTTGTGGGATTTGGTTTTCCTCTCGTGAGAAGGCGAAGACTGATCGACGTTTGGTTTCGGAACGTGGCTGCGTAGTATATTTCTCGTGTTCGATTTGTTTTCACAAATGGCCACAATATGTTATTTCTGTTCAAGTATTTCTTACCTCACGGGCGGAGACAATCTGCAGAGGACGCAGAGCGGCCTTCAGGTCGGCAGTGTTGCTCTCCAGGTCGAACAGAGCCTGAGCAATGTTGCTCTCCAGCTCGCTGGGCTTGGCGTGCGAGGGGCTGTTAGGGGCGATCTTGTTGATGGCGGACATTTTGGCTGATTGCTGACGATGTTGACGAAATGTAGAGAGGGACAGGAGTCAATTCCGCCAAAGTTTTTCCTAGTATCGAAATGCCATGTCGTGGGTCCATTATTTTCGAGTTCCTGAAAAAAAAAGAGTTGTGTGTTAATCACGTGATAAAGGGCACAGCTATTGAAAACTAGAGCCCCACCTTCAACCCACTTCACATCAACCCTAGACCTCGAGGGTTACATTGACTTCTCAATTGCAACGAAGAAAGATATCTAATATCTTGTACTACCATTAGTTACTATACTATATGATTATTGTATTTTTTCAATAATGCCCACATTCTAGATTGAAAGTAGTTTCAATTAATTTTTTTTGTAAGAATTCAAAATCTAAGTTATACGAGGTGAATGAATAGTACCTGCTCTTTTTTACAAGTCAAAAGTACAGCCATTCTTATCGTTGATGTTTTGTATATATATATTGTTAATTCTCTCACTTACATTAGGGTTACACATTATAACCCCGAGGGCGGGACGTTCATATCAACACGGGGAAACTCACCAGGTCCGGACACAGTGAGGATGGACAGATTGAGAGCTCTTTTAGCTTAAAAAAACAAGCGATCACCAAGAACTTTGCTAACCTTCACCATTTACTCAGTTATCAGTTTTATCATTAATACCCCGAATACATCACTTTAGTATGCTTGTCAGTACTTTATCCCTCTAGCAAGTTTTACACTCGCCAAAATGGATTTGCGAGAATTGATTCCTAATCTGCCGAGATCAACATGCGAGCAAGTGAATCTCCAGCCATGTTCTTTATTTTCAATGATGGTAACTAGTTCATGTGTGATTATCAGCTCGTAAGCATTGGGCCAACTTCTTGCAGTAGCACGTTTGCCTTTCATTTAACCACATTTATTCTTAGAAATTCATAAAGACGTGTATTGACTTACTGTTTCAAGACCTTGAAATGAACGTTGATATCACCTGTACTCCTGGATTCAGCATCAACTAATCTGTATCCGGTAAGAAAAGTGGAAGGTCACAACTTTTACTTCACATATACGAGAGGAACTGCAGTCTTGACATAGATTATCGACTACGAACCCAAAACGAACTAGTGTTCACACCATCCAACGAGCGGCAAACAGGTCTCCTGGCTCTATAAAAGGAACTTGATAGCAGATCATGGATACACTCACACCACCATGTCTTCATACGTCTACTTACTATTTAGAAATCATCAATAAATTTAGAGCGGCTGCTTAATTGATATCTTTAAGCACCTATCCATAGTGATTGAAGCCAAACTTTTGCATGGCTGGGTTGGGCTGCTAGAAAACTATGGCCACAGACGGATACCTGCAATCTGGAGTATCACCTAGATTATCGTTATCTTGGCCGCCATATTGAAACTTTTATCTGTTTTTCATAAGTGGTTATATCCGCTACTACCCAAGATACATATGAAACCCGAGATATATATATATATATATATACTTGTCAAATTTGTAATGAAATAGAATGAACAAAGTTTATTGAAAAACAATAGGATCCAATGCCACTAATCTCGCGACCTAGGTGATAATAAGGGGCGAAAGAATTCGAACGAGAGTCATACAAAAGAGGTATGTGTTTGCTTGTAGAGTGTTTGAAGTTTTCAGAAACTCCGCGAGCAAGATAAGTTGGCCTCGGGATGCCGTAATATGCCAAATGAGGCACACACAAATGCACTTGCGTTTGGATAAGTATATTAGGCAAACGGTGACGGGATAGCAAAAATAAGTATCAGGTGTTGGTTTTTAGTCTGCAGGTAGATCCTGGAGACGGACGAAGTCGTTAGCTTAGGTCTGGAATGAGCGAGGCCTATAGAGTAGATGGTACGGCCATTGAGACTGAAGACTATTGGCTCACCGGAAGGGCTCCTAGCATTAGACTGTACAGCATAAGCTGGCGATATTGAGTGATAGTGGACTTGATAGAGTAATATGGGACAAATGTTCATGCACCTCTATCACAAGCTGAAAAGCGGTTAGGAGGGTATGTCCCATACCCCAGTTGCATGCATAATGGCTGAGCAAGACTGATATATTATCCCTATATATCTGTATTCACTTGTTTACTGTGGAGGGGCGTCACAATTGCAAGTTAACAAATGTATACTAGATACTATGCAGCTATCCTCTACTAAGTACTAGAACGCACCCCTGCAGACAGCGGGCGAAAATGGACACGCATAACACTGATGATCAGCAGAGGGGATGCTTGCCTGCCTTGAGAAGGGATAGAACAAGAACACTGCGTGTGCCTTTTTTCCTCTATTCAAGTGCCCGAAGAAACTGAAGGCCTGCTGTAAGCAGCGAGCTGTAAACAGGCCTGCGCTACTACCTAGTATATCCAGCCTTCTTAGTTACACTGCGGCACGCATCATGTACTCTAGAAGACCCGAAATATCGATAGAATTAAAAGTTATGCAACTCACTGTTGACAGTGATCACACCGCTTAGGGAATTTCTCAAAATCGTGGAGGCGAGAGGCTACTTACATACCACTTTAAGCTACTATCCGAAACTGAGCTACATGGTAGTAAGTAGTTGACCAGAGAAAGTTGCACATGTATGGAATGATTGTGGTTTGAACAGCAGCAGCAAAACCTTCCATTTCCAAACTTGTGAAGAGATGTCTGAAATGAGCACCGAATACCGAGTTTGAATTTAGTTCCAGTACATGATTTTCATACATATGTGGACTAAGCAATTGGTGAATACTAAGACAGGGGCAAAGAGACCTATCCGGGCTATTATGAAGTTGCTATGTTTATTGTATAAACTAGCGTGAAATCCTTCGGGAGGTGCGTTTACCATTGTCCTTGAATAGCAATATTGTCTTCTTGGGGAGTCTTGTTGCCCGAGTGCTGTTGTTCGCTGTTTTGATACAGGCGCAATTATCTAACGAACGATTTAATGAATAGCCAAGTTATTGAATGAAGACGGAAGCTATAGTTAGACGTAATTGCGTTCATATTGATTAGAAATCTAGTTCGACTGAGATAATTCCATCGAGAGCTTATCTGTGTACGTATTCATGTTCCTATATCTTGTAGTTATAATCGTTATAATGTCTAGCCAGGCATTGGAGATGGGGTATCATATTTGAAGACTGTATCAAAAAACCAGGGAAAATAATACGTCGTCGTATTGAGAACTTCAACGGGTTGCGACATGGGCTCTATTTTAGATTATCCTTTATACATATATGTAGATATCCTGGTAGTTAGCATTTTCCCTATTTGAAAGTTCAGAGGAACTAGTGCGTAGCTAATTATACATGAATTCCATCCGGTCTATAGTTCGTGCGCGCTAGAAAACCTTGTATAAAAATATGTAACTAGCCATTCTCCTTCTATAATGTTAGCGTAGTAGCAGGCCCGTTACAGCTGATCAGTATGACTGGCTTGGCTGAACTGCATAAGATCTGGTAAAGCGCATACTATATGGATAGATGCGTGATGCTTCCAAGATTTAGCATTTTACTTATCATATCGTCCCCGTGATCCGTCACAAGGATTGTCACCACAACGCGACGATAATGGATGATTATAAGAATATCAGGACGCAAATATAGGACTATGTATTTAGGCATTAGCTTGGTGTGGCCATTATGCATTTCTTTGGTGCAACTTGAGCAGCACTGACGCCTGACACTTGCTCTTTTGCGTGACTATAACTAGTGGATTTTGTAAACTTAGCTTCAAGCCACTCCCTAGAAGGCACTGACACACAATAACCTTGCAATGAAAAAAAAAAGAAAGCTTGTACCTGTGGCTGTGGATAACAACTAGTCAGATTTTGGTCATGCTATGGAAAAGGAATCCTGAGCGGGCCGTTGTGGTAAATCAATGGGTAGAGTTTCCAGATTTCCAAGGCACCCAGGTTTTACAACTCACTTGATTTTTGAGCTGGGATTAGGATCTTGTAGTATATATGGATAGCGAGGAGAGGGTGTGGCCATAGAATGAGTTAGTCCAAAATATATAAGAGTTTGGTATCATTTGCTAACATGTACTACTCTCCTGTGCCCACCTGCATAATTGGATAACTGTTGCATATAAAATTATATACAGACGAAGCCTTGAGCAAACACATAACTATTAGTTGTAGTAGTTAGCGTATATTTGGTACATATTTGCTTTTTCACCTGCTTAAACGAAAGATCTACGTCGGTGCTCTTGAAATATCACAGCAGGATGACAGTACGGAGTTGTTTGAAAACACCTTTGCCAAGGAGCATAAAACCGACTATGAGCTTTGAGTATGCAGAGTCTATTCGTTCCGGGATCATGAGTCTACAATAGAGATTAGAAAATGTCCTCAATGTTTTTCTTACATGGACGGATGGGGTATTAGGATAGGAGAAGAGTATACTTAATAGTAACATATACATAGATAGTCTATCACTAATGTTCTTATGCTATCGGAGTTTGTACCGAACATGTACCTGTGATATTTGGAAGCTAATGTATGCAAGATGAGATACTCTAGCCGATACAGAGATGTATGGGAAAACCAAACAGAGGAGTCATCAGCTTGAAAACGAAGGAGATTAGGATGGAAAAAGTGATGAATAAACACTATGGCATTGTCCCGAAGCACTAGTTGATAATGTAGAGATGATTATCTTACAATAATGAACGAGTATATATTATAAACGCCATTCCCACGGCTTTTTGTTGTTGATTGTCTTGTTGTTCACCAGATTCCGTTACCAAATACATCTCTCTTTCTCTGTCCTTTACTTTCTACCCGTTATTACCTTTACCGTATTGTTTATTGTTTTTGTTGTGCGATTCCCACTCTTTGCTAAGCTCTTCCACTATTTAACCATTTGGCAGTTGCTTTCTTGACCACCACTATCACATGTGAGTTCCTTCCGTTTTATATAGCTATTCTAAACATCCTATACTTGTCACCAGGTACATCCTTTTCAACTATTGATATCCCATTTTTTTGTCTCTTTAATCACCCATCTACCCATCTATTCACTAAGTTTCCATACTTTCTCTAACATCCCCCATCAACGGCAGTGCGTAACGTCACTGTCTCATCATTATCAAATACCCATATCCACATCTTTTATCTCTTTTATAGAATATAAACCACCTGTACTATACGTGAGTTATCTATGTCCACATGACATTACGCACTTCTTGATAACTGTCTAGCAATGAGTACAAGAACACTATATATCCATGTACATGCTGATAAGGTACATGTTACAACCTGACTAACGTACATAAATATAGAATTTAACTCTTGAAAACACTGGGAACCTACGTTTCTCCCTGCTCGGAAGATCAGAACCGCAACTTTTCGTCATACCAAAATTTGCAACGCCTATCGGCATCTTGCTTTTCCTTCTAAGAAGCGGTGAAGTCAGAGTTCTTCAATATAGTACGCATAGAATCACGGTGCGGTTAGCCGAGTGAGTTATATATAAGAAGATAGTCAGCTCCCCTCGTCATGGCTTCAGCAATTATCATGGTAAGATTACCTTTTCTAATCACCTCTTTCTCTTCTCCTAATACAACGCCACATTCTTTTAAATCAAAAGTAGTCTTGAAGAGGTGCTCATACTGCTTATAAGTATTATATGACAAGAAAGCTAACACATATTGTATAGCCCACTACTGAGCGTGATTTCTCGCCGCCCTATAAGGTCTCTGTCATTCAAAGCTATAAGCCCCTTCCCGGTCTACGTAAAATGGACTACACTTGGTCTGAGATGTACAGTGCCATGGTACCGCATCATGAAGTATGTACCCTTGTTATTGTATCTTTACTAGGAGTATCAGGTTGCTTTACGATCTTATCATATCAAAATTTTGATTGAAGACTACCGAGGACGTTGTAAAGGCACTCCATAATTCAATAAAAGAACTACGCTAACATACCAATAGTCTAAACAGGGGAATATCTACACGAGCGAGGCTACTTCTTCTGTAACTAGCTCGGTGGACCATGATGGAATCTATACTGGAAAGATAGAGCATGTACCAAATATGTTGTTCCCGTCACGTAACAACAGCATGGGGTGGTCACCTGAGCCAACAAGTTCTCTTATTGTTCCCATACAAGATACTTTCATCAGGGAGTCAGCTCCGACTCCATCACCATATGTCGATCAAGTTTTTGGTCCTCACGTCAATATGGGTCTTGCTCCCCAAGACCTTCGGCTTTACGTTCATGATAACAGCATGGCCTCTTCGCCTTATTCGCTTGCAAATAACGCGAATAGTCCAGCTTCCTCCTTTGGTAGTCTAGGAAGTCAAGCCGCCTCTATGAACATGTGTTACGAAACGGATCACATGAATGATGTGAACGCGGCCATGTCTCTTTCTCCTTCAAGCTGGCAAGAACGTCAGTTGAACTCTGTTACAATGGCCCCTCAGGTGCATATTATCCCAGCTCCATCACCCATAATGTCGATGGCATCGTCGAATGGTTCGTTTTCTTCCATTCATAACTCATCTCTTATGCCTATTGGCATGGGACTTGAGCAGCAACAGCACCAATGTTTCCATCAACACCAGCAAGGTGAACACCAGACACGAATTTCAGACAAAGAAGTTACATTTGGTCGTGGCCAGCGTAATCGCAAAGTTCTCCCAGACACAGCTCTACGCCATTTCTCACCCCAGAATATCAACTATGGTTCACGGAGTGGCATGACGCAGGTAGGTGGATCGAGCCACTCTCGCTCATCTACTTTGTGGTACCCTCCCGTGCGCGAGGGCCGGGTTTCTAAGGTAAACCAAGCCCTCCGCCGGGAACAAGACAGTTTTCTCGTGCGTGCCAAGTTAAGCGGCATGACCTATCGTGAAATTCGCATGGTGGGTAAATTTACGGAGGCAGAGTCGACTCTACGTGGTCGTTTCCGCACACTCACTAAGAGCAAAGAGGCACGTGTACGCAAGCCAGAGTGGCACGACATTGATGTAGGTTTCATACATTTGCTTGCTCTATTTCTTTCGCATTCCAACTCATGTATACCATCATGCTAACGACCGTTGTTATTCATTTAGATTAAGCTTCTAAAAGATTGTGTCGAAATGATGGGTGGCCATCGTGCTGCTGAGGCAGGTAAGGTTTCGTGGAAAAGGGTTTCTGAGTACATCGTTGATCATGGCGGCTCATATACCTTTGGCAACGCTACCTGCCGAAAGAAGTGGGACGAACTGGTTGAGAATAGTATGTCTGGTATGGCTGGCATAAATTCTATGCATTGAACTTGTCATACCAGTGTCGTTCCTTCTAGAATTCTAGTTCAAGGATCATGTTTCCCATGCGGCCGTACTAGGATATTCCCACGTGAGACTTTTAAGCTTTTGAGATATTCTTTTTAGAATGATATTGATAATTAAGAGCTTACTATTGAGTATGGCACTTGCAAGTAAGAGTATGACCTTTCAGCGTTAACATTTTTTCATTTTGCGGTTGTGCAAAACGACGATGTAGCCATGACACAAGACATCTTGTGAGCTACCGCTAGTTGGACCATGGGCAAACATCTCAGGCTATCAATTGCATTCGACAGTAGAAAAAAAAGTGCCATGGTGTAGAGTCACCATATGGTAGTTTTTTTTGGTTCTTATTGGCGGTGATTTTGGCAGCAATTATGGCTCGGGCGGACTAATATTGATGGTTGGATATTTGTGTTATTTTTGTTGAATCTTGTTTTTTTATTCGAGTTATTCCTTTCTTGTTTTGGTCTCGCTAGTGTTATATTATTGTAATTTTGCTACACGATATTTCTATTCATCTAATGATGTTTTGTTTGTTCTACTTGTTGTCACTTGAGACTAATAGGGCATATGAGATCTTGTGAATCATAGCTTGACTCGTTTATTCGATAAGCCAATTGTCTCAAGAACTTTATTGAGGGTTGAAGGGTTCTCACGCAAAGCAAGCCACTCGGCTTCATTTTTGACCAGCGCCGTTCCAGCCAAGACGGTACCATTTAACTGAACCTTTCCAGTACCGTTTCTGAGGGAAATATCGGAGCCTTCCGCTAGTCTGGGACAGATCGCCATAACTGACTTTGTCATGGAGAAGTTATAGCTGATGAGAGCCTTGCCGGTACTGGGCACATCAACATCGGGACCAAGGACGGCTTTGCAAGCCTGAGTGTACAGGCGCATATATGTGCTGTATAGAGACTCATTAGTCTGACCATGCACTACATTTTCCGAGAATACAGAGAATGGAAGTGTTTGGGCTGCCTGTTGGTTAGATAGGGTGTCGATGAGTGGTCTCCAGGTCGTATCCGACGGCAATCCATCATAGAGACTCGATATCGGTAGAAGCTGTAAATGCCGATGAGGCTGCGACGCTCCGGAATATCTCCCGCCGTTGAAAAAGACAAAAACACCCAGTTCTTTGCTACCATCACCACCCTCCGTGTTATCGGAGCTTAGATTTCCACCAGTCGAAGAAGTGCTAGCATACGCATCGACACAGGCATAGGCCGCAGCGACATCGACAGCTTCGAGAACATCCTCTTGGCTCTTCCAGGCCGTAGTCGCCAAGATGAAATGTTCTGGTGCGATGGCGAATTTGTTGAGCACGAGGAAATGAGGATAGTTCGGCGCAAGATCGACGATGCGTAGCGCAGCAGGTGGTGTAGCGAACGGGTCAAATGGTGCTGTTGGAGAGTTTGTAGTAGGCGAAGGCGTAGGTCCGCCTTTGGGTTTATTGGCAAGCGACGGTGCGAAGCGGAGCTGGATCTATAACGAAGATGGAAAGATATTAAATAGTGTTAGTATCAAAATGCACGAGAGATACTGTGTGAAGATGAAATGATGAGGCAAGTGTTGGCGGGATACAGACCTGGGCGGCACCTGTATCGAGAACAACAACTTGAGTGAGAAAAAAGAAGAGGTCGTTGTTTGCACGAGCACGCCCAAATGCGGCAGTGACAAGCTGCGGCAAGTTTGACGGAGCTTTAGCAATTGAAGTCATGATGATAACTGTGGTTGATATACAACTATTTCTATATGTAATATTATATTGCAGGCGTGTGTGGTTGTCAGAAACATCGTCATAACCTTGATGGAGCTCTTATCGTATCACTCGATAATATCAAGCCTACCGAAAGGATGCTGCCTCTGAAATTTAGCTTCAGAGGCAAAAAGGCCAACCATATTAGTGGCTTATGGCCCTGTATGCTCTGTATTCCACCCATGCTCTGGTTCTACAAGGAAGCTTTTACTTGATCTTTTCTGTTTGTGGGTCCAAAAGAATTATTCTATATGTCACTTTTCATGAAATGTTTAAGCAACATATACAAAATTCTAAAATAGTTAAACTTGGCAAAGGATAACAAGTGGAATGGTTACCAAGCATCCTACGCCAGGGCTTCCTCATATCTGCAACGGTCAATGGACGACGTGCACCGACAACAACTTGAAGAATAAGAATAGACTGTTGACCATTGGTATATTCAATTCGCTAGAGGATATTTGTGCAAGCCCCATCCACAGTGGCTGGAACTAGATTCATAGCATCCGGTTGAAACCCAAATCCCCTTGACATCAACTCGATTTTCTTTATTACGAGGTTGAGGCACATATATACACGAATTTTCATACCGAGGAGTTTGTGTTGAATACTTTGTCCTTTGACGGTGATTTACTGCTAGACTAAGCTCCTCAATACTAGATCTCCCAAATAGATTGATCTCAGCCCAAATGAAATCATCATTCATAGGAAGCTTTATGTGATTAAAGACGACGTTAGTGGTATTGAACCTGTCGTATATATCCCAGTAAGAACGACTAGTGATCAAAATCTTCAACCAGGATGACCGCCTTGAATCTTTGGTATTCTTGAACCACTTAGTAGCTAAATGAATCAATACAGCTTGCTCTTTGCTGTTGCACTCATCTCAGGTATCTATAACAATGAGAGTGCTTCTAAAGCTTGCATCATTGACAGCTGCCAGTCAAATCTTGCAGAGCATGATCTCTTCATGCTGAAGTTGACTTCCGTTCTGCCTCCAAGGGATCAAGGCATGCTTTCGTAGACATGGTTGTTGACAGAAAAGCTGACATATAATGGCAGAAAGAGCCGTGGCAAGACTACCATGTTTTTTATGTACAGTTATCTCGACTCAAATTATTGGATGGATTCAGAACGATTACCCGTTTCCATGAAAATCTTTCGTGGCATCTCAATGAAAGAGTCACATTTAGAAGTCATTACAAGCTCGACGTGTACAACCCAAGAAACTAGGAGTTTAGTCTAGTTGATAACAAAAAATCTGTCTATTTTGTCATATAAGAATGCCTCATGGCATATTAGCTTGTTTTTAACTTGTTTTTGCTTGCCTTGTTAGAAGTTGAATAGAACTACACTTCCAAAGATAAAACCCAGAAAATAGTTTACCCTTAGGCATACTTGTACATAGTTGTAGCACAGGTCATGATCCAACATTCGTATTAGATCCAGGTTACACTGTCTAACATAAAATCTACATTTATTGAACCAGTACTATACATTCATATATCATAACAATACAAGCCCTTCGTCGTCGTTTGGTGGTCTAATCTAAGCCTGGAACTCCAACAATCAATCTCCAAGCTGGCACAAAACGAGGGACTATATAGACAATGTACAACGAAATGGTAGCAGTCAGAAGACCAGTAAGCTAGACAAACAAAACATGTTAGTACAAAAAACCACTGCAAAAGATAATAAAATAAGAAGAAATTTACCTTCTCAAACCACGTATGGAAGTAAATAGCCGTCATCAATAACATCCATAGATTCAGAGCAACTACGCCAAGCGCAAACTTGCCCGTATATCCCAATCTCGTAGTGAATCTCTGGCCCTCAACACTATGAGTCTCACCATTCGCTTTGACGAGCACTCTGCGTTCTCTCGGCCAGAGCACCCAACCGACCTCCTGCAACAGGAACCCAGAACCCAGGACCAGCAAAAACACATGGCCCGAGATATCATGGCCACCATACCACCGTCCACCAGCCCGCTTACACTCCACCGCGGTGAATAACAGCGTTTCAGCTGATGTAGCTAGAGTCTCTGTTGCCTTGGAAGTTTCCTGCATCGCTTTATCCAACAACACGCCCGCAGCACTAAACGAAGACTTGGGATGACATTGCCCACCACTCCAGCGGAATGATCTATCGATCAACGGCGGTCCGAAGAACCACTGCGTCGTAGCCACCCACGCACCCGTAATCGCCAAGTAGCGCACCAGCACACGTCCACGACGTAACAACGTTGCCTGATCACTACTACCCAGCGCACCACCGAGGGTAGGACTCAACAGAGCAAACGAGGTGATAGCTGCCGTCACCCAGGCCCAGCCTACTTTGACGAAGAATCGGTTAAATACGTTGCGCTTGGAGGCAAAGTAGGATGGAGGCGCGTGTTGAGCATGGCTTTGTGTTACATGGTCGTATGCGCTGTCGCGGAGACTCGGTGAGAGAACGGAATATAGACCGCCGAATATTAACAGGCCGGGGAAAATCAGGTATATGGCAAGTTCGCGGCTGGTAAGGAGAAGAGGTGAGGCGGACAATACTGAAGATGGGGCGACGGCTTTGGATGGAAGAGACGTATTGGTACTGTCTTCGATAGGCGAAACTTCAGCTCGTGAGCGCGAACGTGCGGTTCTTGTGGGATTGTCGTCCATCGCGATGTAGTTAAAAAGGTGAATATTGTAAATGTGAATTGGTATATTTAACTCAAGGCAGAGCCGGGAACTATGGAATTTAAATCCCGGAATAAACGATGTAAGCTCAGACGAGGTGGACAACAATCCGTTTCAGTATGTTTAACGTTGTAAAATAAGATGAAAACTATTTCTTATTCGCTCCATGGTTCGGATCACCAATGCATTAAATTGCAGTTCCACGATGCCCGAAAAAACGAAAAAACAAATGAAAAAACAATATATAATCTGAAAAAAAACGGACTGGAAACAGTTCAGAGAGAGCCTCCAAAAAA